>JACXSJ010000961.1:102075-137871 GCA_014851325.1 Pentalonia nigronervosa | reverse complement strand
AATTCCTCAAAAAAAAAAAAAAAAAAAAAACAGTACGTACTAGCACCAAAATTCTTTACAATGAATATAACCTTTTAAACTTGAAATAATTACATGTTAAAGAGATTTTATTAAATGCATATTATACTGATTTAAATTAAGTGAGGTTTAATCATAATTACAATACACACAAAAATAATAAAATTTATTTAGAACTAATAAGTGAATTATCGAATTTGGCAAGAAAAACAATTTAACCTTATGTAACGTATTACTTTATGTAACAATTTAGAAATTGATATTAGGAGTTTCCCTAATTTTAGATTATTTAAGAACCATGTTATACATAAGATATGTTCTTTAATATAATAATTGTAAATATAGTATTTTATATAATTATATTGTACTTTAATATTAAATTAATACTATTAATTATTATATATTTAATTGTAGATTTTAATACTACCTAATATTTATTTATGTTATACTAACTAAACCTTTTAATATTAGTATATTACTTTGTTTCATCTTTTAATATTTATATAATATATAAGTTAGGTAACTTAGTTTTGAACTCTTATTTCCTACTCAAGCTTTGCTTTTGGAGACAAATTATTTTATATTTATATTTAATTTAAATACTTTGCATGATATTTTGTGGAATAATAAAAATTATTTCTACTACTACTAGTCATGGGTTTTATCGGTACTTTACAACAAGTAGTTATGGATTTTCGACATTAGAATGGTTTCTTATCAACACTGAAATCGTAGAAGCACTTGTTTATATCGATTTCGGCAAAGCTCAACGCTGTGAAAATAGCTGTTTTTAGAGGCTTTGTCCATACGGATGAATCTGCCAGGGTTGTATAACTGATGGTCATCATGCAGGATTGTGTCCATTGCTAGTGGAATCAAAATAGATGTTTCCATTTTTACTAATATAACACAAAACAATAAACATCATTGAGAGTAATATTTTGAGCGCTTTTGTATTCAGTTAGTTGGAAGTAGTTTTTTTCGTTTTTTTTGACGTTCAACATTTTAAGTTTCTAATTGAGAAAAAGACAAAAGTTTAAAATAAAACAAAAGTGTTTGATGGAAACTTTAAAATATATTTTCAAAGTTATTGTAAAGTACTTAAAAACTCGATATTTTGAGAAAAACATTATTTTATTGTATTCATTTAAAATAATAAATTAGTTTTTATTTGCTTAAAGTTTGAAGTTTATGAGAACTTATAAACAAAAAATATTATAAATAGTTAATAATTAATAAAAATATGGTTCATGTAGGTTTCAATATAATGTATGACAAAAGTATTTAACCATTTTAAATAGTTAGTGTTATCAAATCTGTTATAAGTCAACCATTATTTTTTTTTGCATTGTCAAATTAGTTGATAAAATATCTTAGTTAAAATCATATTTTAGTGTTAAAGTATCATCCACTTGATCTGTTTTGTTAATTAAATGGAAAATAAAAATATATTTTACATACAAGTTAATGATTTGTAAATTATAATAGTTTTCTAAATATTATTATGTTAAGCTGAATAAAAATTATTTCATTATGGATCATAAAATTCCAAATTTTAAGTATTATATATTATTATAATCTCTTACAGACCATCTCGGCCAATCAGTTTATAAAAAATAGAATAAAAATGTTTTTGTTATTAGAAAGATGGTTTGAAGACTTTTTAATGAGTTTGGATATTTATTTAGTGCTTTTGTAAACAGTTAAAATAAAATCATTTCAATTTATATGTATATATATTAGATTTTATATATATATATATTAATAGCCTTATGATTATATTTTTTATTATAATTTTTATTATTGAAGAAATAGTTAGGTATTTTAGTATTTCCCAGTAATAAAATAGCTCTTTTACTTCATTATAGGATTTGTTATATTTAAATTATTGTTTTTCTTCAAAATGAAACTAATTTACTAAGCTGCACTTAATTAGATTTGTGACAGTTTAGATTATTATATTTTCTACAATTCCAGTAGAAATAAAAATTACGTATTTTGAGTAGATTGATGCACCCAAATCAAATTATCCAAATACGATTTTTGTACGATTTCAAATCGACACGTCTCACAATTTATATCACGAATAAATGATTTATCGACAAACATACTACATCAAAGATATCTGAAAGGTCTGTTAAGAAATCAAACGAAAAATATCGAATTAACATTAATAACTAAAATGAAGCTATAAATTCGGCTGTCAGATAAATATCAATATTATACTATAAGACGTATGTCTTGGAATTTGTTGCAAATAAAAATGAAAGTTTGAAGTTCTTATTAACAATAATCAAAAATAATGTATAACATTGCAATCAGCAAAAGAAAAAAATAATAAAAATATACCTATCAAATTATAATATTTTCTTCCTATGTTATACAATTTCTAAATTAATTTTATACTGAGTTAAACTATTATGGACTATGATATTTTTTCCGTGGAATTTTTCGGACAATGAAAAACTTTTCATACTTTTATACGTTACTATTATAATTTATAATACATTAATATTCATAACAGATTGATTAGAGATTAAGTTTAGTTGATACTTTTTTCGATTTTCTATAAGCCCTTATTTAAATAAAACATATAAACATTTTAGAATGTTTTTGTGAATTCTTTTGTTGACATTAAATTAATAATAAATAATAAATAATACATTACTACCATGAAATTTATAAAGCATTAATAGTGCTAACACCAGCAACAATGACTCATTTAATATTTATATATTTTTTTTTCATCAATATTTAACATAGGATATTTTTTTTAAATTAATAAAACTCTAACTCCACTCTCCACCAAACAGAATCTTTTATAAATGTAATGCTATTTAAATCGCATACATTTTTAACGATACATTTGTTGTTATTTGTTTTAAAATTTAAACCATCCGGCCACAGTGGTTCTTATTTTATTTTATTTATCATTTTACATATTATAATAGACACATTAAGAATTGTTATGATTAGCATTTAGTCATTTAGATTAGGTTAGGTTGGGCTATAGTAATTTTTATAATATACTTTAGTTGAATAGTCTTTACTCTTTTAAATTTGATGATATTAAAATAATACCAATTACGTGGCTCGCTCTATTGACGAGCTTTCAGTTTAAAGATATAAGTTAAAATGTCGAACGAGATGGCGCTAAGTCAATAAATAATAATTATTTGGCAGCTTTTACATATGATTTAAAATCAAAATGTCATATCTTCATCCATCATACATTTATATGTCACACATTATAATATTATCTAAGATGACACAAGAATCAAAAAAATAATTTAAGAAATAGTTACGAAATATTACGCTGTTATTAATTATTATAATATGATTCTAAAACTAACTTCGTTTTTTGTTTTTTATAGAAATTACTATTGTAATTTTATTTGGCATAGAAAAGAAATAATGTACTTTTCATTTACCCTTAAATCAGTAAATAATTGAGAAGTCACACAAATGTTGCTACTTTTAAATGCACTGTCAATGTTTTTTTTAGTTTTATTAAATGCAATAAGATACTTCGAACTTTAATAGAACATTATAATACCCTAAAATTAAATTGCGTGCATGATATCGTCGACATAATAACGAATAAAAAACATTTTTGGGCTTTTTTTCCCTAATAGAAGTAATGGTGATTGTAGAATTTTCAATTTTTTTTTATGACTTCAGTATAATGCTAGTTAGCAGTTAAAAGTTTTGACGATTTTCGGTAGTAGATAGCGCTATAGAAATATGCTTATAAATATTTTAAGTTTGTATCCTTTCGTAGACTTGGATAAGCGTTATTACCTATTTTTTAATTGTTATAATAGGGTTTGAATTCAATTTATTAGATAAAATAAATGCATAATATAATAATAATAATGATGATAATAATATAAAGATATTTTAAATCTTATGAACGAACTTAATAACTTAATGAAGTTAAAAATTACTCAATAGTTCATTTTCGGATTAATATTGGACGGTTTATCTTATTTTTAATTCTAAAATGTCTTGATGTTGATTATGAATGTTACGTTGGACCTTAATGCAAATTAAATTTATATTTTTAAAATTGTTTATCTTATAGGCACCCATACAATTTTTTTTAAAACCATTGTCTTATTATGTTTTTACTTGATAGATTTTTATTATAATTTCACATTAAATACAAATTTGTTTGATGTAATAATCATATAATTCATTATTATCGATTTTTAATAAAATCTAATATATATGTATTTACCTACATATATTTTATGTTAGATTAATATGTATATATGATAATTCGATGCTGAAATAATCCTTTTCTAAAATTAGTTTAGTTAAATGACAAAAATCAAACTAATTTAATTAAAAGATTCTTATTTAAAAATTAAATTAAAATGAATGAAAAAGGTTGAGTAGTTATGTCGCACGTAATGCAATTTTTAACAACATTTTAATTATATAATCATTATATATTTATAATAGCTCTTCACGAACGTCTTCGATGAAGTTTATTGGTGTTGCGGAATTTAAAATTGTCAGAGGAAATAATTTTTTACTAATGTTTACCCAAACCTTACAAAAAACCAAATACTCCCTATTGACCTTTTGTATCCTTTCGTATTTGGAATTTTATTTACGCGCTAAATTTACCCACCGTATTATAAAATCAGCGAATGTATACGCTTCTGTAATAATTCTTTTAGTACACTATTAATAAGCTCATCATTTTCTTTGAAATTTATTATTTGTTAGGTTTATTGATAGTGGTTACTGACTGAAATACTAAAATAATGGATTGGAGCTTATAGCAAATATAAAATGTTTTTTTTAGAGTATAAATATTAATTTATGTATACCTAATACACACTATTGTACACCTAAGTATAAAATTAATCAAAATGTTTGTCAATTATTTAAAAAACGTAAACAGGACGATGAGAAAAAAACAGTGGCTTATTGTGTATATTATATTGATTACACAACACAAATGGTTCAATTAAATCAACAATGTGAAAATTCCATAAAATTAGATAGATATGAAGGATTGATGAACAAAAACCTAACTATATGTATAAATATGCTAGGTACTTAAAACGTATGAGTCACTCTTTTTTATTAGAAAAAATTATATATAACGGACTATAAAAAAGACACCATTGTAAAAAAATGTATTCATTTGCTCGAATTCTAAAATGACATAAGACAATCTTAAAAACGTATTACAATATCGCGTAATGAATACTGCTGTTCTTTGAATATAGTCTCAACAGGTGAGTTAATATTTATAGCCCAACTAGCGGCTGTCTCGATTTTTTCATAACATAAAGGCAACGCCGTTTTAACAAAAGACGACTATTTATGAATTACGAACAGAATATTAAATGCAGTTTAATACTCGCCAAATTGGACGAAACAAAGACTTACTTTTCATTCTGTTCAATGAAATTCATTTTGTATACGCAGATGGACGCAATATGCTTTTGAAGCATAACGATATACCTACTTAATGCACGTTATCATTAATTAGTATGCAAATTACTTAAAACCAATTACGTTGATTGCAATTTATTCATCGTCCACTTGTTGACAGAATATAATATATTTGATATATTAAGTAGATTATTATGCTTGATATTTTTAAATAATAATGCGTTGATTTAACGCATTTTGCATCGCAACAGTTTATAATTAAAAATAGTGTCTATCTAAATATATTTAAAATAACATATAATAAAATATATTTAAGTATAGGTACCCCCACACAATTTAATGGTTTGTTATCAAGTGCAATATTTTGATCGGAGAAGCTATCCGTTGATTACATGACTTGGGATAATTAAATTTTAATTATTCTGGTGGTGCCTACACCACCTAACCTAATTGCAGTAACCCTTTATACGCTTAGGAGTTAGGATTGTGTAATATAAAGTAATATTCATTTTTATTTAACTATAAACTTAAATTGATTACGAAACTACTAGATTTGTATAAATGTTACTAATCCCCATATTTTTAGTAGTATATTATAATCATAAATGCATTCACGATTAAAATTATAATTACTATGGTGTAACAGATATTAAAATTTATGTGAAAACTAAAATAACAGGACGTAGTGCGATAAATCAAAGCTCCGGCCGTTTTATTTTTAGCCACATGGTCCATTTGAAAAAATAATAAAGTAGGTAAAGATATAAAGAAATTAATTAATGTAAAAAAAAAAAACCAGTTACTCTCGCGGAATATAAAAATATTATTTTTATTTACATTTTTTCTATAAAAGCAATGATAGTGTGTGTTACACTATAGCCTACTTAAATAATAATGATTTTTTTTCAGTTTTTGCTATAAAATATAACCATGTATAAAAGTTATTCCAAGTTATTTTATATGAATAATTCAACGAGGTTTGATAATCAATTTAATCATAATCTCTGTTTATTTTAGTTTATTTAATGCTTTTCAAGATAGTAATTTACAATGGATATTTATGATAAAGAAAAAAATTATGTTTCCGTTTAAACGTGTTTTTTTTGATATCTGCGAGAGTCGTGTATTCTGACATTGAAAAAAGTTCACAGCTTAAAATGTAGATCATAATCACTGACATGAGAAGCAAATAAAATGTACAACTAACAATTTTTGGTGGGATTAGGTATGGTATAAATGTTTTAAATATATATATATATATATTTTTTGATGAGAAATACTACGATTTTGAGGTTTTACGTAAAAACGCAATACTGATGTATTTATTAATTTAAGTTAAGTTTATATATAGGTATGTTATTTGTTTACAATTATTTATAACTATAATAATATGTTTATATTACATTATGTACAATTTATCTATAGTTGAATTATATTATATTTTTGTATAACTACATAATACAAATGTGTGTGCCTGCAGAGAACCTCCTGGATTTTGTAATTGAATAAAAGTTGAGTCCTTGGCTCGTATGTTAGCTGTTGTCCCTAAACAAAATCAAAATGTTTCAAACATGTGTTATAAAAAAATGAATAATAAAGTTATTCCATGTTACTACATAATGTATCACGAGTACAATATTTTACATTTAGACCCATCGTATAAAATAAGAGAACCACCACGAGCCAAAGCCATTTAAAATCATTAGAGTCTGCTATCTGTAAATGTTAATCTAGATTTAATAATAAACGAATTCAATGACTTAATTATTGTACGTCTGTCACTATTAATTTTAATATTTATTATTATTATTATTATATACATATCAATGCAATAAACAATACTATAATATATAATACAATTAAGGTAGGTATTATAAAATGAATTGATTGTTGTTACTTGTCTCGGTAAGAATAGGGCAAGAAAGGGTCAAAAATACTGTAGCATACGCTGAAATTCAAGTCTGCGCATATCTCTATGTATGATGGGTATCATGTATGATCGACTTTATTGTGTCGATTTGATACTTTATGCAAATAATACTTTTAGGGTGCATAACAATTTATCGAGATTTTTATTATTTTCATGAAAATTACAAAAACCTGCAAGAAATGGTCAAAAATGATAATTTAATCTACTCCACAACAATAACCGCTCTTGTGCTTGTTTCTTTATGAACTGATTTACATTCAAAATATTGATGTATTTTAGGTCTTAGACCCTATGTTACGTATTATGTTAATTTATTTGCTACACAATCCATAATATAATACACATATGGTACACTAGACACGTATAGATAGGTCATAGGTACCTAATAATCAAAGTTATTTGTTCGTATGATCAAGTTGAGTGCTCGGGGTTCTTCAACAAAATTTGTTGATGAACCCCGAGCACTAAAAAAATAATAAAAAATAATATATTATAATATAATATAATAATAATATATTATTATATTATATAATATTTAATATTATTGGTAAAAAACAGTGCAACGAGTTTATTATTAAGTATTTTATAAATATTGCTAATTTATTGATTGTGTGAGATTTATGTGAATAATATGTGACAATCAAATGAAAACTTTAAACATATAATTATAAACTTCTCTTTCAATAAATAACTTATTTATGTATATATAATATATATATATATATATAATTATTATGAATGTATGCAATAATAAATAGCGATCACATGAAACTATGAAAGAAACAAGCAAAACAACGCAGCAGTACCTACTCAATATGTGGTAAGAATCACTAGAAACTAGAAAGCGCCATTATTTACAATTTAATTTTATTATTAAATTTTTTTTAATAACCATATTCATCGTAAGTAAACACCAGTAATTGTTGACGATTTCATATTTTTTGTTTGTTATTTTTAATGTTTTTTAACTATTCAATGGCACATTGAAAATGTATAAATATTCGTGTTTCTTGTTTTTAATTATAAACGATAAAACCGTAATTCATAATAAACATACATGTATATTTAAAACATTGATTTGCCGTTTCTGAGCAATCCCGTTATATATTAAACATCTTGTTTCATTTAGAGATAATAATGTGTATTGCTTTCTACAGAGTGATTCACCACGCATGCATAGCACTCAATCCAGTGTAACTTTTAATCATAAATTTTAAAAGACACACTGAACAATTGTGATGAATTATTCTGTAAAAACACAATAAAATGAAATAACACAATAGATTCTCGAAATTAAACAAGATTTTAATATGTAACGGGGTGTTCATGTTTAGTAAATCATTGTGATTTTTTCATTACGCATGAACTTATATTTATTTGAATAATTAAAGTTTTATTGATAATAATTGAAAACAAGAAACATTTTGTGTATTTACTCATGAGCTAATATTTTTATGACCCGTTGAATAGTATAAAAAAAACCCACACAATATAAAACCGTTAACAGTTATCGTGTTTACTTACAATGAACTGGGTTATTAAAAATATTTAATAATTAAACTGTACACAAAGACCATTTTCTAGTGATTTTTCATTCTCAACACGTATTGTGGCAATGTGCTATTTTTCTCTTCTATTTGAAAGCTTTAATAACTGTCTACTTTCATAATATACATCAATGCCGCTTGACATGTCGTTAAAAAGAAAACTGTAAAAACTTATTTAGAAAGAAAGAAGTTTACAATTATGTCTTTTAAGTTTTTATATTATTGTCATTTGTCACACATTATTCACATAAATTTTGTCCGATTGTTTCTAACAAAATTATTCGCCGCGCATGCTCAGTGACCAGTGCTATTCACCCGAATACATCTTTTAACTACGTATTTATACGTGTTTGAATTTTAAAATATAGAAGAAACTACCTGTATATAACACGACTTTGTTTAGGAAAAAAGAACAATTAATATAAAATAAGGTATTGTATCGGTGTACCTAGGTTTTAGTGTACCTCAGTTCAAAGGTATTAAAGCTCTTGGTATAATTTCGAACGTAATTTAAATTATTCTCTAAACTTTTCCGATATCTCTAAGAACAGTTTTTGAAATGTTCATCAAAATCGGTCGAGTAGTTTGTATTAAGTTAATTAATATATATTATTTTAAATTTATTTAAATTTAATCTGTGTTTATATGATACTATTAACATGAAATACCTTTTTGTATTTTTTAGATTGATATTTTTTTATTTACGCTTAAAATGTTATGATAATGAAATAAAATAAATGTAACCACAGCTTTTGTTTAGAACAATTATTAATAATATTATTATTATAAATATATATAAAATATTTAGACACAGTCACATAGATAACAATTTATTATTGACTGTAAAAATTGTATACCTACTTATGATTTACAGCTACTAATTACATATATTGATTCATAATAAAAAAAAAAAATACATTGTACTGTATTTATATACAATATACACGAACTCATGGATTAATGTCAAGTGAATTAAACGGTCTTATTTGCAACAATGTTAAAGATGTTATTTTTGCATCTGTCGTTTAATGTGTGATAGTTTTCAATTCACAAACAAAACGTCAGAAAAAATTTAAAATTATCTGTGTACATGACGTAAGAAAACATTCTAATCTATATACCTACAAAAAAAAAAAAAAATAATAAAGGAGCAAATAAACAAGAAAAGTTAAAAGGAGAAAAAAAACAAAGATATGAAAAAGTAACCCAAAGAACCAAAGTTTATAAAACTGAAATTCAATAAGATGTCAAAAATTAATATCAGCTGTCTGAATATTACCACACCTATCCTGAGACAGAGAAAAGCTGCTTTATACGTCTTAGTCTTATACTTTTATTGAATTTGCATACAGGTATATGTTACGTAAATACATATGTATACTATATAAACGAAAAAAAAATAACAGCTAAATATAAATCGGCTTCACAATAAAATAAATTTCAATCCTATTCTTCAAGATCTGTTATACTTTTTATTTGTTTGTATGAGTATATTTTATGTCGAATTTAGTATATTTTTTCGTATTTTTACAACATATAATGTCAGTAGAATATATTTTTTTACTTACAATTAATTTTTTCTATAAGTTAAAATGTTATTATTTAATAAAACTGTGTCATGATTTTATATTGTTCTTCGAAAACAGTATTCTTTAAAAAAAAAAAATATCTCACATTTCGTTAATTTAATAATCATTGAGGAATGTTATATAACAAACGGTTGATACCTATGTAAAATTAATAACTATTAACTAATAAATAATATAGTTATTAGCAAAGATCTGTTTGATTCTGATGATACTATAATTTATTATAATATTGTTATGTTACACAAATGATAAGCTATGTAAATATGATTAAAAATAAATAAAGTTAAGTTTAATTGTACTAATACAAAATTATTTAGAATAAAATATATGTTTAAACAGCTTCTGGGTACGTCATTCATAAATATTAGGATTATTGGATTGCTAAAGATGTGTAAAAAAATACATCAAATATCAATCAATCATCTTTTATTGTGGATTTACATTTTTAACTTACTTTTAGATGTGGATTTTTGACCTTTTGGGCTAATGTAAAAAATCAAATGTTGACAAAATTCAAATTATCTAAATTATTATTGCTCTTCTCTTGCTTACGTAAAATCATCAATGCTTCAATAAATCACTAGGTAATGTAACACTCCATACAGATTATAAAATTACAATCATACACAAATATATGGTAATTCTTGTCCTAAGTTCCTAATACACCTCATGTCTAAGCTAACTAAGTTCATAATTCCTAGGGATCCACCGAGACAGCTTCAAAGAAATCGGTGACGTTTTCTGCTAAACCATGAAATCATATAAAAATTAAACAAAAACAAAAGGTATAGTGTGGCGATAACCACTGCAGGTTTCCTGTTTAATCAAGCTATTCAGTACTAATATTATGTAATATGTGTATTCAATTATGACGTCTTATTCTTATTATAGATACTTTTAAGGTACAATTTTCATTTCATACATTTTTTTTTTTAAACATTCAATACATATTATTTATTATTCATATGCAAAATATTATGTCAAAGCAATAAATGTGTAATGCACAACTTCATTAAACTGTTAAGTCTGGTGGTTTATATGCAAATATTTTAAAAATTAAGTTCTATAAAATTCTACATAGTGAATCACACATTTATAATAACACTCGATCCAATAACGTTGGTTTTATTAAATATTTTAATGGCGTTTTTTTTCATATTTAATAATCACTCATATTATGAATACTATTCCACGTGTACCTAGCTATATGCCTATATATCTTACGCATACATATTAATATATAGTTAAAATATGCAGTTTTTTAAATTGTTATATTTATTTTAGAGTGTTTTTTTTTACAGGTTTAATGCAGGTTATGCATACAACTAAGGATGATATTTATTGTATACTAAATGGTTGGTATTTAATTTCAAAACATAAGATACATTACATTAGCAACGATTGTTATTTCATTTATACACATTTGTAATCCTAATTTCAACATTTGTACACTTCCCAAAATGCCCCAAAATAAACCTTTTCCTCGGTGGTGCTAGAAGTCGCATGCAATTCGGGCGTTCCAAATTATGATTATTATTTTGGCATTCAATTCGAATGCACCGTAATTTAAATATTGATTTTATCGGTATTTTTTTTTTTTTTTTTTTTTGTAAATAGAATATTTAGTTCTCATAATAAAAGTTATCGATGAACAATTATACAGAAATTTTTATACCAATATAATAACCGGAATTTTAGGACACATAATGTATTCGTACATGTTATGCATTTTCGTACACATGATCTCTTTCCACTAAACCCTATTGTCCCTTTACGTATTACTGAATCACATATACTTATATATATTATTTATAAATATATAAAACATATATTTAAAAGCTAAATTGAGACTTGTATTATGTAAAATGTCTATGTGCATAGTATGATTTATCACCAGTAAATATTACAATAAATATTATCGTGCCTGATAATCGAAACAGAAATGAAAAATCAATTTTTCTACACTAATATGTTAGATGATATCTTGATAAAGAATATTGTCTATTTTTAGTAGAAATAAAAATTAAAATGAATATTCACTAAAATCGAAAAAATGCACACAGATAAAACCAGCTGTATCCATAAAAATAAGAAATATACTTTATTTTATATTGTATATTCTTTATCTCGATGGTCGTACCATAATCTTTTATATATTCTATCTAAATATGATAATTGCTTTAGCTCCAAAAAAAATATCAGCACACTATTTGATTTCTCCCTCTAACACAAACGTAATATATCTAAATTTGAATTTAGCAGAACAAAAATTCAATGTTATGTTGATAACTTTAATATAAGGGTGAATGACCTATGATAAGACTTACACGTAAGAATATAATCAAGGGCTCACTATAGGCTTTTATTTTAATATTAAGCGAGTTGTGATGTACAACACTACAAAATACATTACATAAAATACTAAATAGTAATAACTAATAAGTATTTTATTTACAAATTATTTTTGCGTGTTGAAGTGTTCTAACAAAATACGAGTAATGCTGTTACCTATTCGTAGTTGGTGAGTTGAATTATATCCATTAAAAATATTTTTTTACGAATAAAATTCCATAGTTGTTAACTTTTTCTCAATAGTTGAATTTTAAACTTTGATGTAGCTAAGTGTCCGAAATTGTAGTTCGCAAAATCACTTATGGTTATATACTAGACGTTAAAAACAAAAAATTTGAATTTTGCACTAGCACACCCATAGTTTTTTGTTTTCGTGTATGCAATATTTATTGCAACTTTTTTTCACGTATACACGATATATTCGCCAAATCTACTAAGCGTATTTTTGCAAAATCAAAGACTAGTGATACAAAATAATGTATGATATCCATAAAATAATGGCTAAAATATTGGCAAATACCAAATTTAAATTTTCTTAACGAATTATGGAAATGAGTTTAGTGAGAAAAAGGGCGACGCTTAAATTCTGAAGGTAGACTCGCAAATAACACGCAATCGCTCGATACCAATTTCAAAGTTATAGAACAATATGGTTGGACCAACATCAAGATCAAAAAGTGGGTTTTGTGGGTAAGGTTAGGTTAGGTTAGGTAAGGGGTGAACTCAGAAATGATGACAATTGGCTCGTAAATTTTCGCAAATCTCAACACATCTTTTGGTATGTATTTCGAAATTTTAGAGAAACGTCATGTGCGTTGGGCTAGGTCAAATACACCTATTGCAATCAAAATAACCCGTCAACAAAAATACTTAACGTGAAGTGGAAATAAACAAATAGACTATCCCAACGCACATGTATGCGTTTTGGTGTCGAAAAGTCGATTATCCAAAAAGTGGGGTGCTGTTGTAACGTTACATTAGTACCACCGCGGAAAAGGTTTATTTTGGGGCATTTTAGGAGGTGTACAAATGTTGAAATTGGGATTACAAATGTGTACAAATGAAATAACAATAGTTGGTAGAATTTTTTTTTTTTGATTTTTGCATATGGTGGTGCTAATGTAACGTACCTCAAAATATAAAACAATTATTCAAAATTTACTTCATATTGTTTTAAAATGCTTTGAATAATAAAATCTAGTTTTTTTTTAAATGGTTACTCTGTATAATGTAAACCTTCACTGTAAAAAATACTTGTACATCTGTTGAAGCCAAATATATGCAGAATCCCATTGCACTAAGTCGCGTATGAAATATTTCATAGACATTTGAGCGATGTTTTAAAGAAACTTTAGGAACATCACATTTTAAGTTGGAATTGAGTAATATTGTAATATACGATTTCTAATACTTATCATTACTGTTATTCAGAAAATATCGTATGACTGTTTTATAGAAATATCCTAGTCACATATTAAAAATTTTATATTCCAAGAAAATATACGTATCACATGGAAATGTAACAGCTCTACAAACATCAAAATATTGTCGAGTGCTTTTCAATAGATAACTCTAATTAATTCTGCATAACATTGATGCAATATAACAAATCAAATGACAATGTAATATTTACTTATTTTATGCCTCAATATGATATGACACTAATATTTAGGTAGAAGAGCAAAAAAAAAAAAAAAATCAAAATACTTTGAAAAGTAAATTGTTTATAGAAAATGCTAATACAAATACTTGGTGAATATTTTAATTATTTATAGTTTTTTATTTCGAATTAAGAACACAAAAAAAAATGAATTTTGTTAAAAACTGGTTTTGCGTTAAAATTCTTCTTTTTCTTAATTTTTTTTTTTTTTGGTTTTCGTGATTATTTTATGAATTTTTTTACTTTTTATCCCTCAAAATGGAAAATCTAATCATTTTTAATTCTTACTCCTACAAAAAGTAATGATAGACAGAAAATAAACTCACATCATCATAAACTCAAATCATATTAATTATTTTGCTCAGAATCTAAAAAAAAAATTATTATCTAAATGGTTACCCTAAATAATGTTAAGTTTCTACAATCCTTATATTATTTTGTCTTTTAGCAAATCGAATTATAATTATTATAATTTTTGTATTGAGAAAGTAATATCTTTGTGATTGTAAGTGAATAAGTTACGTTTACTGTTCCCTAATACTGGCAATTTCCGTAGCTATTTATCAAAGAATATAGTTTTTACTGTAGGTATTTATTTAAAATTTGGTGTACAGGAAATAAATTGTGTTTTTTCTTTTTATTGAAAATACTGTTCATGTACTTATTCTTTTTTATCAGTTTTATTTTTCTATGTTTAATACGCTTTTCTATTAAAAATGTTAACAAAGGATGCAGTTTCCTTAGGTATTTATATATTTCTCAACATTATGGTGTATACCCAAATATGCTATTCATCTTACGATAGTAAAATATGTGCTTACTAGAGAATCATTGGTAAAACGGTTTCATAACTACAAACAATATAATGCATGAGATCAAAACTTATTTTCACTGAATATTTTCACGAGTGACATGGTATGACGTAATTCTTGATTATATGATATAAAACAATTTTATAACAGTATTGATTTAATGTATCAGTGATTAATTAATCAATACACTTATTCATCTACTCAAAAATATGAATTATATTTCTGGAAAAACGAATTATAGTCAGAAATTAAGAAAAGTGCATAATGATAATATGCTATTTATACTATTGAAATTTAATTTAATTTTCCAGATAAACTAAAACCTTACCGTTTGTTTTCTTAACACAAAAGTTACAATTATTATGAATTCCCTACCTAAAACTTTTGATTTTCCATGCACGAAAACTACAGTTAACGACAATTATTGCACATTCGCGTGCATAATATACACAATTCCCATATAATCACAGTCTGCGTGAACATTATTATAATATGTATAGTGATGTACACAGTATATAATATGCCGAATGATTGCTTCTCGTCTAGACCATCGAATAATACGTCATATAGAGTATGCATTAAATTATTATACGTGCAGTTATGTATATCTATATTTTATTATGAATATCAATAATATTATTGGCATTGGTCAGTTTTGATTATTTGCACTAAATTTGTTAGACACTGCGCATACCCCTTCGCCAATACCCTTGAAAAAAATGTAAGAACTAAGCAAACTGAAATCGTATTAAAAAAAATATAAATACACAATGTATAATTTATTATGAAAAACTTCCAAAGTTTTAATAATTCGATTTAACATTTTTGTTTGAATTCATGTTCCAATAATTGTATTGCACTAAGTCCCGTTTGTCAGCAAACAAACAAAAACAATTAATTATGCATTTATAATAATTGACAGTTTAAAATAAATTTGTGTATAGATCAGTTATTGATTACATTAATGCTCAAATATATTATGTTTCTAATAAAATTAATTCGGTATTTGTATGTTAATGACACGAGTCTTAAAGTACTGCAGTAGTATCCGATTAGATCGATGCAATAATATTTCCTGAATAATTTCCGAAAAACGTTTGCTTTGATTCTTATAACCGATCCAAACCGGTCTTGAAACTCAATGTTTTAGGAGCTGTCACGAGGTACGGTCGACTGCATCCGAATTGTATGTAAAAAAAAATTAAAGACCGAATTGCATGCCATCTCTTAAAGAGTCTGTCTGAATTGCATGTCACATCTTATAGGAGTTTGTCCTAATTGCATGCCATATACAAGTTTATTTATCGTGTATTTATGTGCACGACTTAATTTTTTTTCCTTAATTTTCTATTTTTTTTTTTAAACCCAAACCTATATAAAAAAAAGTTCTATGGTTATTACAATTGATTTGTTATTGGATTGAAATATTTGTATATATATTTTTTGTATTATGAATATTTAAAAAAAAACGTAACAAATAGTATTTAAGAAGTAGTTGAAATCATGAATAAATAAAGATAATCTGTATGTGTTTTTTATGAATAAACAAAATTATTAAGTGATTTATTTTTCGTTTTTTGAGAAATTAAAAAAGGTCGGTAAGTGAATACCAAGTGGGTCATTGTAAAGAAAAATTAGAAAAGTTAAAAAAAAATTTAAGTCATGCACATAAGTATGTAAGACATGGCATTAAATTCAGTCGTTCCAATTTATGTTTATTATTTATTTATTTATTTTTTTTTGGCATGCAATTCGGATGCACCGGTACGGTCGCCCTCAAATGGGACACAAATTATGAGATCGTACACGCCAATCGTCGTTTCATAGCCCAAAAGATCACGATTATTTTGTTCCGGAATGACAACGCACAGCTGGTTTATCTGTGGCAACTCTCGTCAAGTCTGCGGCGCGTTCATTTAATGGATAAAAATCAGTCATACGACTCGGAATATTATTGTTTAATATTTTGCTCAAAACAATGTGCCACTTCGGGCGCGGCAGTTAAGCTCCCAACGGCGGCAGCGGCGGTGTGTACTATATAAACCGCCGCCTATTGTTCCACAGCAAACTGCCTTTTGTAGCTGAACACACGTCTTTTTTGTCCGTATAACATTATTATTACACCGTCGTCATTTTATCTGCAGCCACCGGTGTTAATGTTATTGTTTCATCGGGCTAGATTCTTTAAATTATTTTCCCAAACGTTGTCAACACGTCCAGTGTAAACGAATAATTTGCGAACACCGCGATTCTGCAGTATATTATATATAATATATAAAAACTTATTATTAATTATTTTTGAACGGAATACCTTTTATTTTTTTGGGACCATTATTAATATTATCCTTCTGAAGTTACGATAAGGAATTACTATACCTGCACGACCGTGAATATGAATTAATTATTAACTACATATAATATTTATTTATAAAATTTACTATTGCCGATTTACAATATTTGACTATCAATCAAAAGAGGGGTTTTTTTCATAGAGATTTTCAAGTTTTAAATTTAAGTCAAATTTAATACTCCAAAATATATTATGAATTTAGCCAGTATAAAGTACGGGTTAATAGAATATACTTGACGTCTTCCCAAAAAAATTATAATAAATAAACAATTTAAAATATCTTGGACTGATAAAAAATTAAAAATAATACATAAAGTTAATTTTGCGGGTGAAAATCAACACTTTTCCATAAATTTGAGGTATTTTGACCGTATTTCACAATTTTTTTGAAAACTACAGAGAAAATACAATAATGACCTAGGTACTTGTGAGTTAAAAAATATTTGATTCATAGAGAAACTGTATTATGGACTGAATGATCACTTCATTTCCCGGAAAAATCGATCACATATAAACTAAAAACACATTTTCATTGTAAAATCAATAAATATACTTTTCTGATCAGAATCTAAAAAGTATGTGTTCCTAGTAATAAATCAATGACGACACAGAGTTATTAGTTTAATTCTATATACATTATAATATTGTGTTCAATTTGTACGTAACGTAAAATAAATGCATGACCGATTTAATGGTACGTTGGAAAACCTTTATGAAATTAAATAAAAGAATACCATTGCACTTTATATTGGTTTGGGTTTTTTGTACTGTTTTTGAAACGTCAATGGTGATAAAAAAAAAGTATACACCTATCTGCATTTTTTTATTTATTTTTTTCAAATAACTTGTGTCCTGCCACATGTTGATGAATTTTTAATTGGTTTTAATTGTGTAATTTCGAGTTATGATATACCTACCTATATACGGATATAATATTATAATAGTATAATTTAATATAAAAAAAGATATGCTTAATCATATATCAAATATTTTGTTAACACATGTTATGCCTTTAAAGTTACACAATGTTTTAATAAAATAAAAATATCATGTTACCTAAACCTTTTTGTATCCATATACATTTACTACCAAATGTGCATTAAAAAAAAAAAAAAAACTATTTAATTTATTACTAATTGATAGACGGTAACTAGGTATAGGTATATAGTCAAAACTGAAACCAAATCGTAAATTATACAGACATACAATAGAATACATATATAATTAGTAGGTAGACATGTTATTTTGTACCTACGCTTTTAATTTTAACGGACTATGAATTTAATTTATATTAAGGTAGGTTTGTACTTTGTTGTTTATAATAATTTAACTTAACTGTCTTATATTATATAACTTTGTAATGCATATGAAGCTTTGTGCATTACATTTAATGAGTAGATTGGTTGGCTCGTAGGAGTAGTATAAGTTAATGTAATTTCATTGAAATATACAACTATAATAGTAATATTATGGTAAATAATATATGATCTACAGTTTATTATGATATCACTTATTTCGTGAGTTTAAATACCAAAGTTATTCTAAAATCATATAATAACTTATTAATTTTATACTTCGTAAACATGCTATTTATATCCGACCATTAACACGAAACTTCGTTAATTTACGTTTTATAAAGTCTATCACTGCAATTTGCAATAAATTAAATACTAATATTATATAATATTATGCATTAAGGATATTAATTAAAAGTGAAAAAATCAATATTATACGCGAGGAAATTACTTTTATATAAAATAATATAAATATAAATAAATATTAATGGTCGTAAACTGTGAAAGTATTTTACGGATTAAAAGTAAAATTACCAATAAATACGTCTGCTACAGAGAATTTTGTAGTACTCATTGCTCGCGGGGTTATCAAAATATGCACATATAAATATTAAATATTTAAAAACTTATTAATCGTTTTATTTATTATATGTTCGTAATATGCATTATATTGTTTTGAGTGCTACGTATAATATATTCTAGAACTTTGAGCGTGATTCTCGATGATAAACGAATACGGCGAACGACTTGAGCGAATAATTTAAATCTTTAATTTCTGCGGAAAACGTACCTATATGTGGATGTGAGAAACAGCTACCGCACACCGTAAAATAATAATAATTACCATCTGGTGCATTCGAATTGCACAACAAACAAAAGCCCGATTTGCATGCCATTATTAAAATCTTGGGTTCACACATATCTACAATATTTTTTGTATTCATAACGCATACGAATTTTATAACGTACAGACACAAAATTGCACAAATCTGATTCATGGTAATACATTTATGTCTTACAAATAAGGCAATACAACCGTGAACAGAACATTATAAAATAAACAAAGAATTTAAAAGTTTAGAATATACTCAATTTTTGAAAATACATTTAAAATGCTGGTAATATAGGTATTTTATTATTATAATTATTAATTGCATGTGCACCGTGGTATTGAAACGTTACATGGCAAGTACTTATCTTTCATTACAATCATAATTTGTAACATATTATTATGATGTAAGTACCTACCTAAATTTAAATTTAGTTTTGGGTAAGCTACTTCAGTCGTTACTCAAAAATAAAATTGTAATAAAATTTCATTACTTTTTAATAAAAAAAAGTCGGCAAGTGGGTACCGCTAGGTGGTGTACCGTCATTTCGTCGCGGTAATTTGGTCGCACGCCAATTCGTTGTGGCTATTTAGACACACGACAATTGGACGCATAAGACATTTCGCCGCCCGTCATTTTGACGCATGCTGCATTTGGTCGTGCGTCAATTTGTCGCTTATCGATATTGGAGACAATTATATGGCTATATATAGATGTATAAAGTACATTTTTGTGTTAGATATCGTTTAGTTATTGTATCTTAATAGTTTGTTAATTAAATGATATATGATTCTCTGGCAGTTAGTCTGTATCGAACAGTATTCCATTATACAGCTAAACCATTCTGTACTATTATGTCTTTCCAATTTATAAGAAGTCAACGAGGTCGAGATCTTTTAGTTCACAATGGTTTTATTCTCAAACAAGAGAGAAAGTTTGGAGAAAAAATAATACGGAGATGCAATAAAAAAAAAGATTGTACTGGTCGAGTTCATACAATCCAAGGTAAAATTATTAATCTCCCAATATTAGTTAGTTAACCAAGATCTGTTAACTCGAAAAACTGGAAATTCTGGGGACTGAAAAAATTTGAGATATTCACGATTTCGAGTTAAGAAAGTTTGAACGTATAATAATTCAATCATGTAAAGTATTCGAATAAATTTATTCAAATTAAATACTCACTAAACTCACTATATACTATAATATTAGTATATCATATTATAATTTATTAAGATTAAACGTAAAAGTATTTGAATACTTTTTCAAGTATTTTGATAAGTATTCAGAATACGTCAATGCTCATTTATTCGAATACGTATTTCGAATACAAAATAAAAGTATTCATTATAAGACTGAATTAATTTATATTAATTTCATATGTGTTATTAATATATGTCGCAACAAAATCCACTGAATATAATCATGTACAAAACAGGGAAAAAATAGAAGCAAAAAGAACCATAAATGAAATGAAAGAAAACGCTATCATTACAGTTATGTCTACATGTAGTATATTGTCAAATACGTCTTCTAAGGTAATATTATACAAAATGCAATCCAATTGGACATAATAAATAAATGTTATGAAAGTGTACAATTGTTTTTCCAAAATATATCGATTAAACGAAATAATCACGCAGGCCTATTACTAGGTATTATTACCTTTTTCAATTATATTATTTCAGTTACCAACCGCAGTAACCGGTCAAATGCCGAATTCAAAATATTTAAAAAGAACAATACAACAGGTTAGGAAAAGCAGTTTTTGCAAATCCACAAACATTTCATTTTGAAATTCCAGAACAATTTAGAAAAACATTGGATGGTAACAATTTTTTGTTGTTTGACACTGGTGATAGTGGCATATATGATGATAGAATTTTATTATTTTCTACCGATTAAAATTTAAACTTATTAAAAAACTCGGAACACTGGTTTTCGGATGGAACATATTCAAGATGTCTAAACTTAATTTATATTTATAGAAAAACAATTTAAAATATCGAAAATTTCTTATGCTTACAATTAGTTTAAAAATTATCAAAATATTTTTAAGATTGCATACCGTATAGAAAAAGATAATATCATTATTTCGAAAAAATTTCAAGTTTCTATGGATGTTAGTATTATTTTGTTGTAATTTAAAAATACTTTTTGTGGGTGTTTGAAACTTATAAATTATATTATTATATTTTATACACTCAATGACATTTTCAAATGCAATGTTTTCTCTCAAATTTAATTCAACATACTTTATTATTAATAATAAAGTTAATTATTTTAATAGCAATAATATCATAAAATGCACTTAGTTATGTAGGCTGATAGAACGTCTTCGCTCAGAATCGTTTTTCGTATACAATGTATTTATATCATTGAATTCAAATTTAATACATCCATTACAATGATTAACTCGACACCTAATATACAGTAGAGTGATACCCACTTGCCGACATTTTCTGTACAATTATAAAATGTTGTAGTATTTTATTATTTAGCAATTATATTCGTGTAAATTAATGATTAAATTGAAACACAGTGTTTGATATTAATGTATTAATGCTGTTATTATCAATATATGTTTCATTGAGTGGTTGATTTTAGCACAACCTAAAATGTTGGGCAGTATGTTCGGTATTGACGGTCGATAGCGGATATCGTGCTATGAGCAATTTTGTGGTAGTTTGGTATTATTCCATCAAAACCTGATTTCCGGTCTTCCTCTGGTCGGGTGACTTCAGCACGACGAACTTTAGTAAATCTTCTGTTATTTGTATGTAACTGTACATTTTTGGCATTATCACCAGAGAGTAGCTAGCCGCTATCGCCTGAATCATGTTTCGTGATGCCATCATTGTACCGGATATTTTCTTATATACTTTCAAGGTTTGAGATCCGAGTTAAGAGTATACCATACTTGGCATTGATTTTTTCGGTGTTTCCTAAACGAACGTTAAATGAAAAAATAATGTATAATATTATTATAAGTAAATATTATGTATATTACTTTTTATGGACGTCATCTAAGTTTTGCTGTCGTTTATATTTTTGTTCAGTGTGTTTAACACGTTTAAAATCTTTGAATCTTCATAATCCTTGTTTCTGATCTCTAATTGCTGTTGTTTGTCCACTGTCTTTTTAAGCTGTTGGACAGTCTTTAACAATTCACGCATTGCAGTATCTTTGTATATTTGTGTCAAACACGTAAGATAATATTATCGGAAACGAAGCAGCTGAAAATTAAATATAAAACATTTATTAATATCAATATGATTATTGTCCATTTGATTGTTCATAATGTATTTGTTTAATACTTGTAATTCCTTAGACGCGTGTTTCTTTTCTTCGGCTTTATACAACTCTAGAAAGTAATGAATTATATGAAAATATTTTCAATTCAATAATAATTTACAATATAATTTAATTATGTAAAAAACTAACCTTCTGTTGTTTTAAATCTTTGCTCCATAGATACGTTTATATTAATACTGTTTGATTACTTCCACGATCTACATCGAAAAACTTCTCATCCATGCCATACTAACAATAGAAATGTGTAAGTAATATTACTATTTAGTTTGTATTACAACACATTTATGTAGTATATTATACATTACCCTTTCTTTATAATATAATATATTTACTTCCCTGCCTTATTTCAAAAATTTGAACATTTTGTATCTCTATGTATTCACCAGTGAATGTTGATATTCACAAAATCAAATATGTCACTTGTAAGTAGTGAGTATCCGAAGATATTATGTAAAGTAATAACCGATTATTCACAAAGTGTGTTTAGTCTCCCCCCCAATTTTTAAAATCAATTTTTATTGATTTATAAATGATCTTAAATTTTTAAAACTCTTTTTTTAAGTTATAAAATAAACAAAGTTATTTTTTACAAATTACTTTAAAAAAAAAATAATATATTATATTTTTGTCTAAATATTGAATTATATTTTAATGCAGATTTAATCGTTTCCATATCCGTTCTACCTGTGTACATCTCAAATCTAGGCTATGACAAGTAGAAAACGACTGGCTACTTTAAATTATAATTATCATAGAATATACGGGTATATGTATAATATTTTGTTTACCACGAAATCCTCTTTTATTTGCAGATTACAGTCAGTGATAGATGAATTTCTAGACCCACAGATTATTAATATGTAAGAGTATATTTCGTAAAACATACTGATAATACTTATTAAACCAAATAAAATTCCGATCACCAATTCAAAAGAAAAT
The DNA here is from genome assembly GCA_014851325.1 of Pentalonia nigronervosa. NCBI lineage: Eukaryota > Metazoa > Arthropoda > Insecta > Hemiptera > Aphididae > Pentalonia > Pentalonia nigronervosa. The sequence continues at coordinate 113,819 of JACXSJ010000961.1, read as the reverse complement.
TACATTATGAACAAAATAACATTTGTTTATTCATAGAGATCATATTGAACATTTTGGTATCAGTAAATATTAAATATATTATTATTATGTTATACTATTATGTTTAAATATTTAACCTAGATATGGTATAAAAAAAAAATTATCGTTTAATTTATCAAGTCTTAAATTTAAATTAAGTCATATTTTTTTATCGAACCACACGCTAAAAATATTATTATGAAAATCTGAATACGTGAAATGATCTCAATATCTGATAAATAGTTATCATCACATCTTATCACTTAGATAATATAATTTTACATGTAACAATATTTCTAAAAAATATCTAATATTAAACGCTAATACAAAAATAGCTTGGCTGTTCCCTATATTTTTTTTTTTTTTTTAAAAATTAGAAAAACTTATGGAAAATCTTGTCTTGAATTTTTGAATCATAGATTTAAACCGAAAAACTTATATAAATTTCTAAATAAAATAAAAGTTACATATTTTTGCGATTTTTATGTATTTTTTTGAAATTCCGACTTTAGACTCTTATAAAAAAACTATTATAGACTTACGTTCAACTTATTTATACTTCTCACTAACAATAAGTTATGAAAAACCTCGTTTTAAATTTCAAGTCTTTTGACTAAACAAAAATTTTTTTATTAATAATAATAATAAAAAAAAAATAATAATAAAACCAAACATTTTTTATGCTTATAAATAGCTCAAAAAGAGTCGAAAAATATTGAGAATGTTATTGTGTGTAGAAAATTTTTATATAAACATTTGGTGAAAATTGCATTTATACAGAGTCACTTTTTTAAGTTACAATATAAAAACAAAATTGATTTTGTCAAAAACCAGTTTTGCATAAAAATTCCAATTTTTTCTGATGTTTATAAAAACTATTAAGAATTTTCAAAAATGATCTCTTAAAAGTACCAACAAGATTCACTTTCCCACCAGAAAAAATACTGATGAAGAAAATTGAATAATTATTTCTATTACTTATCGTGGACACATACAGAAAAAAAAACACATATCACACATAACACATATGGAAATAATGTGTGTGTATAATCTGAACGGAATGTAAAAAAAACAAAAGTAGAAGAGAAGAGGTAATTAAATAAAGTATAGTGCAAGTAAATAATATGTTATTCAAAACACTAAAATCAGAATTTTAATTAGATACATAACACGTAACGAAAAATTTAACGTAGTTACAGTAACACGTTACTTTCGTTTCCCATTATTACATAATAATATATTTAATACACATGCAAAAACTCGAAAGTCAATAATATGGGTTATCACTAAAACTACACACAAAATAAAATGTACATATATTTTATAGTGATGCGGTATCTCGACATGAATACACTACTGATATTTTATCAGTGATACCGATAAATGATAAGTTTATTACATCATATATTAAAAGGAAGTACTTACGAGGCTTGTCCCAAAAGTAAGGTCTCAAATTTTATAGCGGCTAAGGAAAATTTTATTTTTATAAGTTAGTACCACCGATATGACCGTTAAATTCTTCTCTTTCTAAAAAAATTTGAACTAGCCGGATCGGACGTTTAGTACCTTTGTGATACGTGAACGAAATGAGCGTGTCAACCTCGTCAGCGTCCGCCTTCTTATCTGTCTATGCACAGTGTGAGCTTCGCGCGGTAATCCGTTTTCTTTACTCGCGTGGCAAGATGCTGGCAGCCATTTATCTGTTTCTGACGATCTCCAAGAACAGGTTGAGTCTGAACTTCGTGAAGATCGACGAGTGACCGTTCAAGAACTTGAAGAAAAGTTACAGATACCCAAGTCCTCGCTTCACAGAATCATAAGTGATCTGGGGTACCGAAAGTGTAGTGCAAGATAGGTGTCAAAGATGCTTACAGAGGATCACAAACGCCAACACATTGAAAGTTCCCGCGAGGTTTTGGAGCTGTATGCTAAAAAAGGAGCTGTATTTTTGGACTCAATAGTGACAGGAGATGAAACGTGGGCTTACCACTTTAGGCCAAAATCAAAACAACAGTCAATGGAGTGGAGGCATTCATTTTCCCCAAAAAATGGAAATTTAAAGTGACACAATCTGCAGACAAATTATGACAACTGTTTTCTGGGACAGGAAAGGCGTCCTTCTCATCGAATTTATGCCAACAGGGATCACCATTAATTCGGCATCGTATTGTGAGACACTTAAAAAATTGCGTCAAGCCATAAAAAACCGACGACTTGGAATGCTAACGAAGGGAATGCGTCTTTTGCATGATAACGCTCGACCTCACGTAACACGCAACACAAAAGCGCTTTTGGATAAGTTTGGTTGAGACATCCCCCCCTTACAGTCCAGACCTTACCCCATTGGACTATTACTTGTTCACAAACTAAAAGAAACATATGGGAAGGAAAAGGCTGAATTCAGACGAAAATGTGAAGATTGTAGTGAAGGAGTACTTGGAAAAAGAGCTGGACGCAAGGTTCTATGATGCTGGCATACAAAAGCTTCCAGATCGGCTATAAAAGTGTCTCGATATGAACGGTGACTATGTTGAAAAATAGTGAATAAATAGTATAATATGATCATGTAAAAAAATTTTTTATAAAGCACTTTTTCGAATTTTTATAATTAAGGAGACCTTACTTTTGGGACAATCCTCGTAATTACAAGAACTTTTTTCCAGCTTCACATTTATTAAGTTCACAGAAAGAACCAAAATTTTACTTCAATAGACTGCAGGTATTTTTGTATTTAATATTTAACGTTACAATGTAGATATACGGGCAGCATTTCTTAAAAATATTTAATAACCTATATACTATTATTATAATGATCATTTTATGTAGACTTTTTTATAATTTATTGTTTGGTACATTTGTCATTATACATACATTGTATTTGATGTATTCAAAATGAATGTTAATGATATTAAAATATTATATTATATTTCAAAGTATGAGGCGTTGTAAATTGTAAAATTGTTAAGCAATATTCACAGTCCTGGGCGCAAGCGGCATAAAATTCGCGCCTTTTTTTTGCAGCCATATAGCGTATTTTTTTTTTTTTTTTTTTGAGCTATTATTTTTGAAATTTTACGTTTAATCGTGTAACAAAATAATAATAATCATATCCATTTTTGTATGTAAACGTTGGGGAAAAAAATTTAAAAGATCATCCGGAGGGTATATGAAGTGAATGGCGGGACTGTGGTTCTAACGGGGGAGGGGAGGGGACCTGAGATAGATGACAACCATTCGGAGGCGGCGGCCGAGAACAGAAATAATGTTTTATACGTATAAGAAACGACTAAAGGAAATCACCCGAAATGACCCGGCGCAGGCGTTCATTTGTCTTGGCGCGAGCGACGATACGCGATTGTGCGGTCCGCCGCATTCTTTTAGATTGCTTATAATATAATACGCCTCATCCGCGGAGGCACCAAGAATAATGCCGACATTTCGTTGGCGTCGTTCGAGAAAAGGCGTTGGTAGGGCGAGCGACGTTTTAAATTAGAATTGAACCGACCGTCGACGTCGGAGATTGATCGAATCGAGCAAACCGTGTTACTAAAACCGGCATTGTTTGAATATTTCTGTTTTTCCGTTTTTTTTTTTTTTTTTTTTTTAATTTTTCCCCAAAAGTGTTTGAAAGTTACTGTACGTTGTATACTTTTTACCCACACCTAATGTAGCAACTAGATCCAATTTTTTTTTACCATAAACCACCATCAAAGTTGAAGAATGAAATAGTTTTAGTAGTTTAAAAAGTGATAACAGACTCACAAAAATAAATACACTCTTCATTATATTATAATCAATACGTTTATCACACCACTCAAAACATAATATTATAAATAATAGAAATATAATTTTTTTATTATTTTTAAGCTTACTAATAGCTTTTCTTCTTAATGATGTCAATACTGTATTTATCGTAAATATTGTTTAATAATGATATTACTGTTTACTATTTTTAGGGTTAACTATGGGAGGGGTGAATTTTAAATTTTGAATTTATGCTCATAAATTGAACACTAAACGTTGGTCAAAGTTTGAAAATCTTTGTGAAGCACGGCTATCTTTTTTTTACGAATAATTAAGAGGGAAGAGGTGATTTACAAAATTTTAAATTTATACAATAATAGCACAAATTACTTTAGTGCGGTCAAAAACTTTGAAAGACACGATTAGACATTTATTGATAATTATTATTGAAAAAGACGGAACTTACAATTTTACATGGTACCGACAAATTATTGAAAAACTCGAGTTGAACATTTTTAACTCGGGTGGCTAACTTCACGGACCTCCCACCGACTGTTGAAAATTACAAGGTCGTTTACGCGATACGCTATATTCTACGAATCCTTTTGAGGTGGGTGTCGAATTTTGCACGCAGAGCTACTTACGAAAATCAAAATAAAACTCAAACACCAAAAAATACTTACGGCGGAGTTTACGCACATAAGTGGATTTTTGGAAACGTTTCAAAACTTTTATTTCCTCATTCGTTCGTGTGGACACGAAATGAAATCTGTCTAGATTTTGTACAATGGTGATTAATAATCAATACTTTAAAGGTAAAATATATAATTTTAATTATATTTAATTATATTACTTAAATAATTTATATTTCTTTTATAGAACTTGTATACGACGAAGATCAAGACTAGTTAAGATCAATAACTCATATACTTATACCAAGAAGTAAAAATACTAATATTTAAACTAAAATTAATAAAAAAATTATACTAATGAAAAAAATAAAAATAAAAGTTTAATTTTTGTAGTTTTTTTTTTGCATATTTTAAGAATTTTTAGAGCATATTTTGTCAGATTTTAGTGCATATATGCATGCATATTTAATAGTTTTTAAGTGCATTAAATTCACAGCCCTGGTGATTATCGTTGTACGTATACAATTAACGTCTCTCGATAGAAATTTAAGGAGGTGTATGTACATTTATCACAATTTGGTCGTATAATATTATGTATTTAATATGTATTATATTACCATTGTTTTCATTTTATTCTACTCGGGATGTTTTAGTCAATAAAATCGCAAAACATATTAATATCACATTGCAATTTTGTATACATTTAGTTTTAGTGTGCGTATTAAACAATTCAAACATGACGATAGATATACGTAATATAATAATATACAGTAAATTGCATCTATAAGTGCTTACCAATTTCGGTACAAGCTATCCGTGGACTAATAGGCCATTTTTGGCCTACCGGAAAATTTTAAAAAAGAGCCCACACATGAAAAAAAAGTTGATCGCTTTGCTTGCAAGTCCATTATTATACGAAATAACAAAACGCATTTTAAAAAATCATTAATTTATTTTAAAATAATAACATTTTACCAAATACTGGGTTCATAGTTCCTAAACTATTAATGATTTCTTTAGAATAAATTTTGTTGAGAATATCTTTCTCGACATTCATTAACAACAGACCTGGTAGGTAATAACAACAAAGTAAATATCAAAAATAAAATTGTATAAGATTAAAAACGAGATTGTAATTTGTAGATTCAAGTATTTAACTGAGTGTCAGTATCACACGCAAAATATACACGATAGCATTGCAAATTGCAATGTTTAGTTTAGATTAATCTAAAAATAGTACAACAAATAACCAACCTTAGCCGTCACAACCATGACCGTTGTCCACCACCAACCTATAATAATCAACGTTGTAGTTGGTGGCAACGCGGCGGACGAGGGCCGATAAGAAATCTTTTTTGTAAAACATCACAGATAATATAAGATAATACGATAGGCTGTATCGTATTACACTATATTGTCTAATATTTCTAATTTCTATTGTGATCATATGATATTAATGAGTCATTGCGTCAAACGATAAAAAAAAAAAGGGGCAAAGGGCGCCCCGTCGTCGTCGAAATACGGAGGAGGGTCATCGGAAAATGTCCAGCCCATCTGCCCACGAAGCTATCGGTCGTAGACGAACCTAAAAAGTCATCTATTATTTACTCTTAGTCTATATAGATATATAGAAAAATGATTTGCTCTTATAAATCATGACGTGTAATGCACTGCCACAGTTACCACGCAGCACTAGACTAGAGCCGCCGCCGCCGCCGCCATGCCAGTAGGCACTGCTACCACTCCCCTCTATGCCCACACACCTCATCCGCCGCTTTATCCTCGCCCCACATCGACTGTCGCTGTTTATTGCGGCGCGAAGAAAAATGCACGCCGACCCGGGTGTAGATTTATAAGGGTAGCGGCTTATTAGAATCGCTTAGTCGAGCGGCTTTCTCGTTTTGCTCTTCAGTAGTCATTACCGTTTGCAGGTTTGCGCTTTAATCAAATAATGCGTTCCGGCGAAACAGCCGACTCGAGAACGAACAACCGAGTCTTGCACCGCGGCGTAGCTGCAGTATTGTGAACTCTAAAAACAATATAAACTACACGAGAAACAACGTTCGCCTCTACCTCGCACGGCTATAGTAGGTCACGATAAATATTTTAACTGTCAATCCGAAAATAGATAACGCTATTGTTTTCGTCTACGATTGCGTTGTAAATACATAATGTGTATTTTATTATGGAACACGATTTCGAGGTTTTAATAGATTTCTGGTCGTCAACTCGAACGAGATCAATACGTACATAACTGTTATGATAATTTAATATTATTGTAATTATTCCTAACCTAACTCAATGGATAACAAAAACGAATAAAATTCTACGGATTACGGACTCGCCGCGAAATGTTAAAATTAATCTGATTGACGACCTCCCAGTGCAGTAATCTACTAAGTAAAGCATATTATTTACGTAAGTACCTACGATTTCTATTTTGTTACAATGTGCTATATTGTCGCACTTATTCACTATTGTTAAACTTATAATAGGTTTGTTCTCTACTGTCGATTACAAAATGATATAATATTGCAGCGCATGATATCAAATCGAATAAGCTACTTAAAAATATAATATTTTTGTTAGTAATATTTTTAGCAGCCGAAGTGCATATTCAGGGCATTCAGAACGACGTACGCAGAATATGAACGATCGTATAACACACAATAACAATACAAATTTGTAAGATTTTTCGGAAAATTTAATGTAGGTTTTTAATATTATATTATTATTATACGAATAAACCGTAAACCAATATCGTTGAAGCGAATATTTCGTGGAAATACCGCAGAAAAATACACACTGTAGACTTATTGGTGCACACACACTTAATGGTGATTTTTATACTCGGAATCCATCTGTAATAAAGTGCAGCAGCTGAGTCTTATTATTTGTTTTAAAGATATATCTTGTTCAGTGCTCACAAGGACACGGTTTGTGTATGGTGTCGATAAGACAACAACAATAACATTATTAAGTGTATTATGGCGATGCTTTTAAAATACGAATGGTAATAATTTTTAAGACAAAACAAATAATATACCTGAGGTTTATACAAAAAGTTTCAGCTAGTAAATAAAATATGCAAATTTTATTCGTTAAAAACGCAATGGTATGCGTGAAAAGTTTTCAAAATTTTACAAAAATGGGCGTTGTAAATTACTATTGTTTGAGTGATTACCTCCACGTTTACCTAATACAATAATACATATACCTATTGTAATGCGTTCGAACAACTACGACTTCAAAAATGATTATTAAATGGCATTTTGAGTAAAAAGAAAATAATGTAGAAAAAACCTTTAGTTTTTGTATGTTTTATGGAACACAGAACCCATCAGATGTAAAGGGTCTCGAGTTCGGTTTGATGCATCATATTATAGAAGCAGTAGGTATTAATGATTTATAAACAAGAGTGTTCCTCACTCCCTTCGAATTAAGATGGCTAAATTGTAAAAGTATTATATTTGTTGTCAATAAACTAAATAATATAGTTTATAATAATATTATGTGACTATGATATTTATAACAAATAATCTAAAAACATTTTTCGTCAGACGTGAGCCTTATCCATTTGTTTACAGACATAAAACATAATATAGATTTATAATAACTAAAATATTAACAACTAATGACATAGGGTGTATGACAATTTATGAACCGCCAAGATGCTGAATTATATTTATAATAATATGGTAGTAAGCATACCTAATATTAATGACTGACTCATATTTCAATTTCTGAAAATTGTTTACAGGGTTTAAGCAATTTTTCTGTGTAATAATGATGTTTTATCCATATATATACTCTTTCACAATAAGTCATACACCGACTACACAGAAATCATCATATTGATTAGCTAATATAATAATGGAATATATTCAGGTATTATAATTATATGTATTTTCTAATGGATCATTGACACGTAAAGAGTCTTAGAAGTTTAATATTGTTTAGGTATTTCTTTTTATCATTTGCAATATTCAATGCAATATTATACATATATATATATATATATATATATATATATATATATATATAAATTATTTATCTAGAAAAATGTAAATATATTTTGAAATAATTATAAGAACGTGTGTGGCCACCAGCCTAAAGACGTAAGACAACATTTTATTTTGTTTTTTACAATATTTTTATGTACGGATTTATGAAAAATGTAGACATTTATATGATATTGGTTTTGTGTTACCCTACAACACATTATTTAGTCAAATAATATCTCTGTAGTTTGTAACAGATATACCGCATCGCACTAATTATTATTATTATCATTATATACCACATAGTAATTTCTGTTTACATATTTATATTCGTTATTTATAGTGCATCGTTTAAATAAAATAAACTTCGTTTGAAATACGCAAAATTCTTCATATAATTTTTATCCGTTTTAAATTTCCAATTAAGTCAAATAACGGGGCACGGTTTATTACATGTATGTCCCTATAATTCCGTAATATTTCAGCGCAGGTAGGTATTTGAACTGCACATAATATCATAATAACAAATAATATGGGCACGTCAGAGTCAAAATATTATATTATATTATCCATGTCGTGTAACTAAACCATCACAGGTAGCGGTGCAATTTTTTATGTGTCGCTATATAAGGGAACGCATCGACGTGTTTTATTTATTTTTTTTATCTCCGTCTACCATTATAATTGTAATATATGTACTTTGAAATGTAGTAAATTGAGTACTAAGACACGCAGAATTTGACACTCACATTGCTCTGAATATTATACCATAAATTCGTTATCAAATTAATAAACAAGTGCATTCCCCGTAACTTGGTATGAAAGGTGTATTTTCAATAAATAATATATACTTAGCTATGCATTTGATTACCATAGGTTATTTGACTCTTGACTGCTGACATTGGGTCCACGTTATTGGCTCTAAAAATAATACGTTTTCTTTACGCATGTAGTATTGTATATGCGTAAATGATATATGTTAAGTTAATACACAGACTGTCAAGTGGCTTAAAAATAAGACACAGAGATGATCTATATTATAACAATTATAAATTATAATACATTAATATATTTATCTGTAATATAGTTTATTTGTAACTGATAAGAGACACGTATCACTAGTAACGAACGAGTTTAAATTATTTACACGTGCGCGATGATAATAAGATATTATTTCTGATTATATCAAAAACAAACTACAAAAAAAAAAATAATTGATTAAATAATATACTAGTGTTAGCCGGGAAGTACGTGCATTAATAATGCAATAAAAAAAATAATAAATAAATTACTTAAACTCTAGGAAAATTACTGAAAAGGTTTCAAATGTTTGGTGTGGTGTGATTAAAATCGTTTTGGTCCGAATCTTATCGGTATAGCGTATAAAGAAATATAATATTTTTCTAACGGTGGAATATATATAATAATATGTTATAAAGTATTATAGAATTACTTATACGTTTTCTGTAATGTAATTAAGTATTATATATAGTATAAAATAGTCTTTCATTTGAAATTAAAACAGTGATGACCAAGAAAAATTATCGGTTTTGGCTCTAACTGCTTTATAAATTACCATTTTTCTAAAAAAAAAGTTCTTCTAATAAATAAATTATAATTATTATAATATATTGGTAAATATAAAAATGTTATCAACGTTCCCCATAATACGCAAGTAGTATTTAATATGAAACGTGGAAAAAGAAATCTAATACAAGAGTGAGATTATCGTTGCTTACCAAATTTGCATTTTATTTTATCAAATAATAATATGTGGGATATTATGTATTTTGAAAGTATTTTTTTTTCATTTGTACTCAGTATTATTCGAACTTCGTCGAATATGGTAATAAAATTACCATAGTAAAATAAAGTAATTCGAGATTTTGCCGTGTATATAATATTAAACATTACGGATGAAAAAAGTATTTTGTCTTGATTCCCAGCATTGGCGAGTGGTATTGCGAGATTTTGGGAGTGTAGTGTATACATGATATAAAAGTTTTTCGAACGAGTATATTATGTCTAGAAAAGTATTAATATATATATAAAAGTTCTGACGCAAAGAAAAATGTAATACATTTGACCTTTCTATTTTATATATTTATATTTTCCATCTCTTCGGGTTTTCCAGCGAACTTTTAATGCTCAATAATCCAAATCAAGTCGTTTCATACTTTTCACAATAATATACATTACTGTTATTATTATATATTGTGCGTGGTTATTTATTCATGAAAACCAATGACGGGTTGTACCTAACTTTCATACACAGTGTATACGACTTTTGAAATCCTACCAAGAACTTGATTGTAAAAATGTAGACGTTTCAATTGTTTTATGACGTGCTCGAGAAAAAAATATAATAATAGTTTGACATTTAACAACGCAGTCACGTTTACGTCATCTACAGATTCCCGAGTTACTTTCATCGATGAAAATTCGCATTTCCTTAAAAACTTAATTTTTATATTGCGTTGCCGCGGTTACCGAATTAAAAAATAAATAAATATAATAATGATAATATTTGACATTCAATACGTGAACCGTGTCAGGGGGGGGGTTATTGCAGGTACAATCCGGTGTTGGTGTGTTATCGTATTACATTTTCAACTTATTATACCTATATACTATTCGTTCGTTTGATGTTCACAAAAATTTAATAATAAATATTATGAATTTGAAAGCAAATTGTCCGTCATTCAATTTTAATTTTATCTACAGTGCATTTGTTGGTTTCGATGCATAACATTATTTATTTCTCAAGAAAGTGGTGTATACTTTTTTAAGTAAATTAATTTACGTTAAAATAGTAAAATAAGAGTTATCAAAATAATAATACGTTTTGTAAAGTACTAGGTAGATTAGAGTGGAATTCTTTTACGCCGATGGAAAATTGCATTAAACTTTGTTCAACCATTCGATCGATAATCGGACGCATAGATTGTTAAGTTTGAAACACGCTATATGTTTAAGGTTCTTTTTTTTTTTTGAACGGTTTAAATCGTTTTCAGGACGTGTCCAATAATCAACAGCAACGCACATTTTAATAACGACCACCACTCAAATAATCTGAAATGGTTATACCCAACGTGTAAAGTACATCAAGATTTTAATAACCGTTTTGATGTAGGTTAAAATTTTTTTTTATTTGCATCAGTATAGGCGTAATAATACAGGTTTATTCTTTTAGCAGTAAACACTCTCTATTTCGAAAAGTATTAAAAGTTAAAAAACATTTTTTCTTAATTAATTCTAAGTCATTATAAAACAATATTTTTGGTAAAATATTTTTTTATCGTTATCATATGTTTAGTTTTTTTTTTTTTTTTTTTTAAAGTCAGCTTCC
>JACXSJ010000961.1:89918-101975 GCA_014851325.1 Pentalonia nigronervosa | reverse complement strand
AAATATTTTGTATTTCAAAAATACTGTTCAAATATAATTATGTGCAATTACTTCAAATATGTAAAAAACATTTAAAGTTTTTGAGATAGTGAGTGTTTATTATAAACGAATCACTATGTATGAAGTCATTAGAGTGAGAAACGGATGCGATTGCGTAACCTATAAACAGTATACACTTAAATTAAACTAATTTCGAAACATAATTAATTTCACACAAATTGCGTATACAGAGGCACAAGCTCGTATGGGGGTGGTATTGGTCAATGTGTGGGGCTGGTAGTACAACGATGATGCGGGGTATAATGTGCTCGGTAAGCTCACACATGTGTCAAAGTCACCTCGTCCCAGGTTTCTAATACTAAATAGTAATAAATACGAGTCAGGTTTTTGTTCTTTACTAGGTACGACTTAGAACGAAATCCCATAAATATCAACATTTGCGACGCATTCCCGATGGTTGTATACTTATATGTGTAATGTGTATATAAATTTCCCATTGGTTAGATAATATATTACGGTGTATTTTTACAAAAATACCGCGACACGTGGTGAAATCAATTTCGGTTATTTTTTATTTAAATAACAACCCTTGATCCTGGATTCAATTTAATGATTATTACGGCTATGTTATCGAAAAAATATATTAACTTTAAACAAACCAATCTCTTTTCAATTATATATTAAATGTTATATTTTATATAATATATAGGTACTTATCATCAAAATGCGTTTCGTTTGACATTTTTAAAAAAGCTGGACAATTTGCGTACCTAGGCTAATTTTACCGTTATTCGTTTTATTATTTTATTAACATCATAATATTATGTAATATTATGAAAATATTCAAAAGGAGAGGTGACAGTCGTCTTGCGGAATTGGCGAAATCGGCGACGGTGACGGTGTGTGTTGTAGGTTTAGATCGCACATCGTCGTAATAATATCATAATAATCGGAACTATAAACACGTTCCATGAAACTTTGACAATCCACGAGCGGACGTCGACGAACTGACGGTTTGGTGTAGTCTTTGACTTTGCGCGCGTCGAGTTTTCCAATTAATCGGCGCGTACTTCGCAAAAGTTTTCGAGTGCATTTCACGGAGGCGACGAAAACTTTTAGTCCGCAAAGATTACATTGGGGGATCGTGGCGGGGCGGTTTATGCGATAGATTTAAGACTCATATTTTAGACTCGCGGACGTCAAGTCCGATGGTGAGTGATGGCCTCTGATGGCTGTCCGGTTGGGGTTGGTCGGATGTTCGACCGGCCGCCGTTGCCCGACACGTCTAACCCTCTCGCCAGTGTCGAAAAGAGAATAAAGCGCATTATTATGTTTTGATCGATCGCTACTCTCCTGAAAGTATATTATGTTGTGTACACATTGTATAATATATTGTATAGCATGTGTCCTACAAGTCTCTCGCAACACCACCTAAATGTTTTCGTAGAAAATTAATAACTCACTATTCATTGAATACTGTATATAATTTTCTTCTCGATCTCCATTAAAGTGCTTTACACATAATACATAAGTTATGTCGTAACAATGTTATAATTATGTGAACAATTTTCGTACGACGCTGAGACTTTTTATAAAATCAATTTTTTTAAAATTTTACGTTCTTGCTGGGTATATTTTACAAATAAAATAATTATCAAAATGTCTAGTTTTCTGTTGAAAAATAATTAATTTTAAATAATATTATGATGGCCCAGGGGTTTTAGAAAATGTGACGTTAAATTTAAAATAACATCATGTAACCCAGTCATAGATCACTGTCGGAAAAACCGTACTGAAAATGATTCATTCGCAGAGGAAATGGTTGGGGTGTGATGGGACTTATGAGACGTATTCTATATTATACGAGTAGGGCGTAATAATATAGTATACAGTGCTGCACCACGTAACAAATTAATTTATCTGCATTTTCTGAATTGACGGCCTAACCCAAGCTATCTTTTTCGTTAGATTTATGAATACGCAGGGGCAGGATTTAATATTGGACCCACGACGTCACGTGAATTAACCTGACAGAATTCAGATAATCCGATTTGCGCACATTCACAGACGTAATTACTGAGCTGTTTAGAATATTGAATACCCGCGTTCGTACTTATATATACTTATATCACTGTATTATAGTGTCATCGTTAGCGGTTAGGCATATACAATTATATTATTATCCACCCTATTTGCATGTGTATATTTGGAAGATTTCAATTTTTTCAGTCGTACATAATTCTCTGATTTTTAGAGAGAAAAAAATGAGTATTTGATATATTATTTTAATGTATAGTGTTCAAATCCGAGCGCGTGTGTGAAAGCTTTGAAATTCAGTTTGGAAACTAATATGAAAGCCTCGCAGGACACTGCTACAGAGTCTACAATATTATACGATTATCCTTGTAAGTTGGGCGCTCATTTTGTCCAATCCATCACATGTTTAATTGCGATTGTATTAACTATATATATATCGCACATTCGTACTCCGCATTAATTTGAATTTTTGAAAAAATAAATAAACAATACGATCTCGAGTTGTAATAAAATATATATTTTCCGAAAAGGACGATTAACGAACGTCATATAATAAACAATATTTTAAAGTACTTATTTGAGTAATCGAATCTATAAACAGTTTAATTAAGTGTTTAAAATATTTATAAAAAAAATTCTCACTGACCGCTTGAATAAAAATATTATGAATTTACTATGCTCGTGGTTCGTTTATACATTATTGTAAAAATGTAAAACGTAAATAAATAATTTATTAAAATTAGTAAATATTATCAATGTTTTTGTATAAAAAACAATTTATAATTTTACAATTTTTGTATAAAACTATTATAATGTTAGATTTGGTTTTAAAAGTAAAAATCTATTACTTTTTAATAATTTAATATATACAATATATTAAATAAACAAAATCGTTTTTAATAAATTTAAAAAGTAAAAATAAAGTATATTCTTTCCTAGTATTTGTGTTCGTCCTCAAATTGCTTTTTTCGGGACATATTTGAAACACAAATAAATACAAATAATATATACACATGCAGGTACTTGTATATATTTCTATTTGAATACAAATAAAAAATATATTTTCCGAGATAGATGATAATCAACTAGAATGAACGAATACAACGTTGTACAATGCGCGAATTCCCTGGAAGTAATTGCATGGCTAAGAATATTGAAAAAATGATTTATCCATGTTATTATTATTACCATTAACGCGTGAGTACATGCATATAAATGATAATGATATTATATTTATTATCTACTACATGATGTATGAATGTGGTGTATTTTAGTTTGGTGTATTTTCAAGGTTTTAATTTTGCACAGTAATAAATTGGACTCTTAAATTTAAAAATAAATTTAGTTATTAATCAATATCCATAGTGTTTGAGCTCATCTAACTAGTCTGAAAGTTTCGATGTTTAATTTTGAAACTAAAACAAAAGCTTATCGGAAACTAATTTAGAGACTACAAATGTTTTGGGCACTCATTCTGTTTTGTTATAGATGAATTAGTAGTATAATATTATTGTGCATCATGAGACCTAATATTGTGTTAAAGAAAATTGACAACAACAATCTTATATAATCAACTAAAACGTGCAAAGAATAATAATAGCAATGAACTGACGAAATGTTAATCTTCACGTATGATTTATTTATATGAACAGAAGCAATCCATAGCTGCCAGTTTTTTTTAATTAGCAGGTAACTTTAGCAGTTTGATATTATCAATAGTAGGTACTTTTACGAAAAGCATGTAACTTTTTAATAAAATCTAGTAGCCTAACGAGGTGGCTATTTTTAGTAGCCGGTAGCAGTTTAGGGTGGTCATGCTCAATAATTGGTACTTTCACAATAAACATGCAACTGTGAACATAAGCAGGTAGCCTAAGAAGCTACGGTAATGTCCGTGGGGATAAACGATGTTGATTTTTTTAGTATCTGACCGGTATATAATATTATCATTTTATTTGTAACTGAGCCCATGAAACTCGCTGAGAGTTTGTCCTAATTTGGGAAATATTGTTGTTAGAATTATAAAAGACATGCCTGTTGATTTCGCACTTCTACTGTCAGTTAAAAGTCAAAAGTTTGAAAGAGTGATGAGGACTTTGTAATAAGGTTTGGTGATGAGGACGGTTTGGCGTGTTCTTTATAAAGGCGGAAAAGATTTTTAAAGCCGAGGTTGAGCGTCTGGCTATCCACCACGACCCGTGTAAATCAGTGCCTGAACGGGCTGGATAGAGTTCCACGGCAATCATATCATGCTTTGTTTAAATTCGAAATAAGTATAAGTATTGGTCGTCACCGGTATAAGTTGATAATCGACTGAGTAATTTTCCTATAACAAATTGGGTGCTATCGCATGTTTCAAGCTTATTTTGTTTGTAAACAATGGGTAAGTTGATAGCTGTATTCAAAGTGTCTAGTCCATTAGTCACCTTAAGTAAAAAAGTGCACACATAAGTCATAAGTCATCTAGGTAGGCAATCCGATTGTGTCGGATTACGGACGGCATTCGAAAAGCATGTTAACAGGTAAGCAATTCACCTTCGGTCAGAATTCAAAAATCAGAATTTCACTTTAACTTAATCTAAAGTAACCTTATAACATATAATGTATAGACCAAACGAAAACTATAAGTGTCTAACTATTAGTTATCATTAGTGATCTTATGTGAAATTATGATACCTAGGTAGGCAATCTGTGTGCGTCGGATCGCGGATGACGATCCGGTGCTTTTTGGCACCTATGTGGAAAAAGATAAAAGCTGAAAGACGTGTTTGAATGTCTAGCTATCAGTCGTCACCGGTGTAAGTCGATGACCGACAGGGACACATCGTGCCATCATTTAGTTAAAAGTTGTGTATTTGAGTATTTAGTAATCAACATAGCATTCAATATTTCGTTGTCGGTTGTGAAATGTACTCGGCAGGGCTACTTCCTGCGATACAGTAATCGTTAGTAGGTTCTTTCTTAAAAAAAATGAAAGGTATATTAATATATATATTAGTAATAAAAACAAAAATAATAATATTAATAAAAAAACTCCCGGAATTATATGTGTATAATTAATTACATAAAATTGTCCGTCCTATATAATAGCGTAACTATATATTGTAAATAACGATAAATGCTATTTTTCATTAAACACACCATTAATTAATGTTCATTGTACACGGAAAAAAAGAAGTAAAAAATTACTGGTGATAATAATGTTAACTATGACTATATTATATACCCTTGTTGAATTGTTTTTTTTTTTTATTGGGCCGTTTTTTTACGATGCTGATTATCTTTACGTCAGTATAGTAGGTCTTATAGTCCGTCTATCTTATTCGTGTGTCATGTGCTATAAAACAAAACAATAACGGTTAGGTTATATTCTTTTGAGTTTGATCGTTATTTATAAATTAAGTTTACTAAAAAGTCAATTTCAATTATTAGACAAAAAAATTAGTGATTTGCATGAAAAAAAGAATATATATTTTATGTAACTCTTATTATTTTTACACTTCCTCCATAACAACTAAGAACATAATATTATAATCAGATATAACCTAAAAAAAAAACATAGTATTTGGTCATATTTTCTTTATAAATTGAAGCAATCCTGTTTAAAAATGTTTCTTCCTAAATAAATTTAAAAAAAAATGGTCCTAACAGCAAAATGTGTATAATTAGGGTTTGATTTTTACTCAAGCTGGTCTTTCAGTTTTAATGTTTAATTGTTTTGAAACTTTTAAAACTGTAGAGAGATTTTAAGATTTTTATACGCTAATCTTCAACTGGAATATTTGTAGGCAATTTTTTTTAATGAAGTATCTATATAGTTTCCGACGAATTTCGTTTAAGGAAATTAAACTAAGTTCACGCTATTTTTTTCTGTTTTGGCTTATTGTTATATATAATTTTTTTAATAGGATTTTTGGATGATACTCTTATATTACATATATTATATTTATCATAGCCATCCTGCATACATATATTAATGTTGTTGATAAGAAATACATCAATTTATTAATAAAATAGTGATTAAATATAAAATTGTAATATAAAGGATTATAAAATAATAAAATAAAATATTTTTTTTCACTATAGAAAAAAATGTTTTTCGATAATCTGAAAAAAAGGCCAAGACCAGGCCGTTCCAGCCGGTACGGTTGCGTTTCCCATATAATTATAGTACACAACTACATATATTAAATACACCTACGTATTTCATACAAATCGCGGTTGTGGTTTTATTATTTTGTGATTTAAAAGCATTATTTCTTTGTACGAAATGTATTATAAAAAAAAAACTAAAATACACATAGAATTCACCATAGAACTAAAATATATACATTATGCATTTATCTGAATATTTTCAAAAGTTTTAACCATGTTCATCTGTCAATCATTTTTATATAAATTATAATATTCGTATATTTGTAAACTATTACTGTAACTGGTCTATAGGTATTGATGGATACAATTTTTATAACACATTTTTTTTATTCTTTTATCAAATTAACTTGAAACAAAATAACGGCTAGGGAATAAATGTAAAATGTAAAATAACCAATTTTTTTTTACTAGAATTATTTAAACATTCGAATATGAATATAGCAGTAAACTAATTGCAAATATAATGAATAATTACAATTATATTCATGATGACTGATAATAATTTCTAATTGGAATTAATTTCAATTAAAAAAAAATAAATGGAAATTATGTTTTTATTGAACCTATGCATTTTTTCCACTACCTATTTATAATGACTTGCATTTGCTACACAATAATATTGTAATATATTATATCAAACGCTGCATATGTATGTATACATTTATTCTTTAAGGTGATTCATTCAACGTAAAATACTAATTATATTGAATAGTATTGACTTTTTTCAAAATTTTCAATATTTTCTATTCATATTATTTTTTAATTATTTAGTCTTGATTTTCTATTGACCTATTCAAAAACAGGATATTTTTATTAGTATTTCAATATCTAAAAATCAAATTTTTGACGAGCATTTATAATTTTATGAGTTTTATGTATTTAAAGTTTAGATGAGCGGAATAGTGGTCTAACATATTGAGGGGAGGGGGGGGGTAACCACGTACCACTTCACTCCGCTCATCAGTTCTTTAAATTACTTATAACTTATAAACTACTCGTCCAAAATTATATTTTTATGTATCGAAATAATTAGAAAAATATTCTGCTTTGGAATATTAAATTAAAAAGTTATGTTATCATTCAAAAAAGAAAAAAGTAAAAAAATTGTAAAGATAAAAAATATGAGAACATATTATTTCTTTAAAAAAAAAAATGTTGTTGTGCAATGACTTGAAACCATGTAAATTTGGAAAATTCAATACTTTTCAATACAATGCGTATCTTACGTTAAATTAATTACTCTGTACAAATAAATAATATTCTGTAGCGTTTGAAATTCCGTAGCAATACTACGAAGACAAATTTGCCATATTTTAATGCATATAATTAGGTACCTAACAAGATTATATTTTTCTCCTCTGGTCGGTCTCGTGATGATAACATCACTGCACTACGGTTCTGTAGCTTCTCTTCACCTCGCCGTGGATGTGCGGTGTTTGATGCACTAATTGTGTAATGTAATATATGTATATAGAAATACCAGCCAATTACTGTAATTATTAATGATTCTTTTCTCCGCCCACCGTTTGTCGCGTCGGATTTCTTTTTTGTCTTTGCCGTTCGTTCGTGTAAACTTAAGTTGGTCCATACAAATGGAGGAGTAGAGTTATATTTTCCCAGTGTGATCTTAAAAAGGGCCACCAAGACTGTGCGTCCGAGTATGTAACTATATTGTACATAAAAACATACTATTGTATATATATATATATATATCTAAACACAATTTTTCACCTTGGCCGGTATTTTTCTTATATCATTTCTGTTGTTCAATATTTTTTTTCTTTTTATATTTATGTGTATATGTATTCAATGACATATTTGATGTCATCAAATGTGTGGAGCTAGTGGTAGCCCGAGGCTTGCCGTAGCCGCAAGATATGGTCCATAGGAAAAAATGATGAAGACACATATACATACTTCTTCCTACAGCGTAGTCGGACACCCGTGGTATGGCCAATACTCGCCCCATACATCTTTTATTACATGTTATGTAAAGTTACCGTTATTATTATTATCAATAATAATAATTTTTTATATTATATTTCATGTATGACGTTTTTATGCAGAGAAGCTTTTCTTCATGCCAACTTTAATTAATTCGCATTCATAACAATATAATTCTATTTATCACCTAATTTGTCATTTTTTTTTATTTATTTATTATTTCCTATACTCAAATTTTTGTATTCTTAACAAAATCCAAGGAATTCCGTTTTCGGTCTCGGTCCCTGGTTGGTGACCTTACCTCATTATACCTAGTCGTCATATAATACTCCATAGAACCTGGTTAATGAAAGTGTGAGATGTTAGAATTCATTATTTATTGATTTAAAATAGAGTTGGCTAATTATCGGTCAAAAATATCCTGAGAATAAATTTAGTTCAATAGTTCAAGTTTCGAGGAATTTCGGTTTATTTTACGTTATCGAATCGTACTATGACGGTCGGAAAAATATATTTGTATAGTTTCCTTATGTTGAATCTACAAAATATTTTACCCTTAGAATTTACATTTTTTGTCCAAACACTACAAAGTATTCAAACGTATCCGTCAGTGGATCAAATACTAAATACTTTTGGCCAAATGTAGAAAACGCGGCATTGAGCTAGGTACCAAACACATATGTATTCGTCATAAATATACGCACTTCATATTTTCACATTCATATTTCGTTTTATTATAATATGTACAAGAGAGATATTTGGGAGTGAAGTTTTCTGTATTGGTTCCAAATTACATTACATCCAACCAATAGTAGGTAATCATTCGCTCGCGAGTGCGCATACTGATAAAAAGTATACACTAATACATTACGCCAAAAGACACGGAAGTTAAAAAATAAACAAAACAAAATAATAATAATAATGATATCAACCAACGAAATGAAAATAATAAAACCCTACATTTTTGTCTGATGATATTATTACTTTTGCACTGACGTTATTGCGTGGTTGTAAAGATCGCCCCCGTTGTATTACGGCGAGATGCGACGGGTGTATGCAGAGGTGAGTAGTAAAATTAAAATATAAAACCAAGAGGTCGCTGTGCCATAAATTCGTCCAAACTTTTATTAATTTGACAGTTAAGTATTTAATAAAATTATCCAGAAACTATATTACGGGCGTACGTAGTTCGTTATTATTCAGATATAGTAGACCGGCATTAAAAAAAAATACGAAAAATATAGTGTCACGTCCTTTTATTATGTCCTCCGAGACATTTGTACAAATATACGAAGTTTTTCACGGTCGAGAGTACCTAACGAAATTATAAAATAATAAATTACAAAGGAATATCCGCGTTTCGTCATGAGACTAACTTAATATATTATTATTATTATTATAAAGGTGGCATTTAATGGCGATTTATTGAAGGGTTATTGTATGGGCGATTTTTGATTAAATAGTTTAATACATGATAATTTCACGTGATTATTACATAAGCATTCATATGACAACACTATTGAATCTGCGAAATCCTATTAAATTCATCAATATAGATGCTTTCTCAACTGTATTGGTTTTGGTTTAGGTAATATATTAATTGATATTTGATTGATAACATTTTCACTTTTCATCGACACTTTCATACCTTAAAATTTAAATAAAACCTATATGATTTGTATGCAGTGTACTTCTGTACAGTGTTAAATAAAAAGCCTGACAAATGTTATCTTTCATATTATAATAATCATTTATGTTTTTTATTTTCGTACGTTCTATATACTCCGATTACTAATTATTTAAAAAGTATTTTAAAAAAATTAGTGGACTGTAAACAGCCCAAATAGTCGAAATGAATAAGCCGGGTTTTTTTCGTTTTTACAAATAATCCCTAAAGTTCTAATAGTATTATAATAATTGTGAACTGATAATAACTGTTGATCTTATCTATTCTTACTCGACGCAATTGATGTTACTATTATTATATTAAAGTAGGTGAATAATTGCAGTGCCTCAACTGTATTATACGATGGAACCTCGTTAGGAGATTCATTTTTAAGGTATTTATTTCATGCGTGAGACCGTTATGCATTTTTTTTCGAAATTTTAAACTACTTTCATCAATCCCTCCCAGGCTGCGCCGTCCCATAAATCGTTATAACACAAAATCGACAAAGTTCACCACAGAGTTTATTTGAATTAGTATAACGATAATGATATTATATATACAGTCGATTTGCGATAACACGAAGTCGAAGGGGGATAAAAATTAACATCGAGATATCTAAATATCAAGATTAAATCAATAATTTGAGTTATGTAATGAAATGTATATATAATTTTAAAATTTTACGATAAAAAACATTATGGTGAATATATGAACATAAATGTTATAAAAAAAACTGAAATATAGATACAAATGTATTATAAACATGTACATAACATGTATTATTTATTATATACAGTAAAAAAATAATTTGTTATTAATTTTTCGTTTTTTGGCTGTTAATTGACCAAATCTTCTAATTTGCCTATGGCTTCGAATATAGAAGTATCCACGCCATTCAACAAATCGCCTAACAGTTTGTAATGAAAACATTGCTTAGTTTGCCGTAATCATATTTAAAGTTCTTTGAAGCTTATCGTTTTCATTATTTTTGGAATCTTTATTTAATATATTTATACCCATGATTTCGTTATCAGTTAACAGTCCACCGACTACAACATTATCATCGATTGTAGTATACGATAGAAATGTAGTCTGTTGATCGATATTAAGTTTATCTGCTACGATTTGCCAATCATATCCACTATTATCATCGTCATTGTTTTCTAATCATATATCACCATCACACTGCTCTTTATTAAAATAGACTCCAGCTTTTTTTGAAACAATTGACAATTATATTTGGTTATACATTACGCCATGCTTTTTCGCACATGCGTATAGATTTTAATATAGATTTATTGAGCATGGTCTGCCTTCATCAATGTCGTAAACAATTTTTCCAATAATTTCTAATATGTTTTGAAACTTTGTTTTATTCCCCGATCCATTGGTTGTAGTTTAGATGTAGTATTCGGAGGTAAAAATTCGATTTTTACAGATTTTAAATTAATATTACAATGAGCTGTACGGTTATCAATAAATAATAAAAATCACAATTTTATATTCGAGATAACAAGACTTATAAATAATACATTGAGTGTTATGAGAATTTCTAAAGGGAATAAAAAAAAAAATCGAGTTGTCAAGTTTTTCGAGTTATCGCGACTCGACTGTATAATATATAATAATATAAAACGCTTTGCCGAACTCAACATTTTATATCGAAAGGTTGTACCTGCAGCTGTCGACAACGCGACGGTTTTAAGATATCAAAACTCGCTTATTCTTCGGTCCAAAATTGAAATCCGCGACAAAAAGTTGCAGCCAGCTGATCCATCCGCAATGCGCAATTATTTTCCTAGGCTTATCGTGCGCACCGAGGACTATCGTACCGGTGGCGGAGACTACCAAAACTGTATAGATATAATATTATAGTATTTTGTATTACGTGCGCACCGGATGCAGAAAACCGCCTACGACAGTCCGACCACACGGGCAAAATGTCTGTAATCTTGTGAAAGGAATACGACGTGCTCTCTTGTATATTTATATATTGTTGTATAGAGATTGTTAGTTTTAAAAGCACCAAAGCACCCGACTGCCGCCACCAGGAAACGGTAAATGAGAAATCAAATCACTGCAGCCCCTGTTTGGCGACCGGTCACACAAACAAATCTGTACTATAACCAGTTTTTTTTATTTACACAATATTAAACATTTTTTTTTTCAATTCAAAATACATTGTAAATAATTAACACATCATAATATTATATACTGTTATGTCTGAATTAGTCATTTTTTTTTTTTTTTTT
>JACXSJ010000961.1:53810-89818 GCA_014851325.1 Pentalonia nigronervosa | reverse complement strand
TTTTCTTTAGCAGATGTCGTTTAAAATAAGACAATTTATTAACCATTGAATATAAAATTTCGATGGAAAATATTAGTGTAACACGTATATAACATACTACTTTAACTATGTAAATCGAAATGGATATTTTTTTTTTATTATATTTGAAAATAAATTGAACACATGAAAAAGTAACGATTGGAACTCGGAAGTCTGCAAGTTTACTATGTTATTAAATAGAGAAATACACTCACAAGTCACGATATTATCTCGAGGTATTGTGGTATATCTACATAGAATGTTTGCTGAAACATGGTATATATATATAATATATAAACATAGAATAAAATATAATTTGACGCTTATACAAAAATGAAAGTATGTATGCATATATTATGTATTTTGGAGACGACAATTTATTGCACTGAACAGATGTAATATAATTTTACGTTTTCAACCACAATATCAAACATCAGTACTGCTATCCTGTACACAGTATTACGAAAACGTTGAACTCGGGCTTTGAACATTTTAAGAGATGTTTAGCAAAATTTAAAATAATCATGTCTACGTGTCCATGTTAATTAATAATAAAATAATTTACAATAATCTCTCAAATGCACTTTAATAGCCAATTTTTTTTTTTATTAAATAATATATTTATTTTATCTTATATGAAAATTAATTGAACACATAAAAAAGCATGTGTATTTTAAATGGACACTTAAGTTAATAATGAAATAATTAAGAATAATTACTTAAACACACTAATATGAAGCTTTTTAGATTTTAATCAGAGCGAAGAATGTATTGATTTTACAATGATGGTTTTTTTTTATGTTTGTGTATACAGTTGTTGAAATAATAGTTTGATTTTCAACTTTAGTAACTTTTCTGACACAATATAAATTTAGTTGTTCATTTGAAAATTTCGAATAGTTTTTAAAAACGTCAGGAAAACAAAAAAAAAACAATTAAAAAAAAAAACAATTAAATAAAACAGACATTTTACAAATTCGATTTTTTTTTTAGTGTATCTACACACAAAATAATAACCGTAGATACATAACATTTTTACCGAATGTTTATATTAGCATTTTAATTTTTTGTAAATATCGATAAAAAATGTTCACTAGGTCAAAAAGATTGAAAATTTAATACAAAGATCATCATAAGTTGTTATAATGGCCGTTGAAAAATACTAAAGATATATAGGCACACTTTATTTTTATAAGTGTTTTAAGTGCATACAATGACAAAATTCATTAAAATCTCGAAAATTTGCAAATTATTTTATAGTTAAAAATGCATAGGTAAAATGTTCAATGTTTTTAACTCAGGATTGAGAATTTAAAACAAAGTTTCTCGTATTTAGTTAATAGTGTAACTAAAAAATCTAAAAAATATTTTAACATGATTGTTTTTTTTTTTTTAGATATTTTAAATTCTGACAAAATTTGATATTTAAACAAAGAATAACGATGTTAGTTATTTCGTTGTAATTTAAAAATATTATTCGTAGATACTTGAAACTTTAAAGTTTTAAAGTATATTAATATATTTTATACACACAATGACATTTTCAAATGCGACGTTTTCGGCAAAAACGAATTCAACCTACTGTATTATATAGTAAAATGAACAATTTTAACAGCAATAATATTATAAAATGTGCTTAGTAATGTAGGCTAACAGATCATCGTCACTCAGAATCATTAAATCATTGAATTCAAATTTAACACATCCATTACAGTGAACCACTCGATACCAATTGTACAGCAGAACGGTACCCACTTGTCGAACTTTTTTATTTATTTATTTTAGCTGATTAAATTATTATAGTATATTTTAATAAAATAATAACTAAACACTTATTTTGTTATACATATGGATATTATTGTGTACATTATATATATATATATATATATATATATATATATATATATATCATAATAATATTAATACAACAATATTTAGGTCCGACTATGATCACGGAGAGAACGGAAACCCTTTTTTGGCGACATGTTAAATTTAGATTTTATTTCTGTTGGATGTAATAAAGATCATAGGTACACTAATAAATGTTATTGCATGCGTAATGATTAACGAGTGATGAGTATGGCAGTAATTATTATTACTGCGTGTCGTGTGTTATTGCAACTGGAATAGCAATTAGCAAGCTGTGGCCTGGAGCCTCAGAAGGTGGACAAATCGACAATGGACATTTGGGATTTTTCTTCGTTCTAAGAAGGCATGAAGATAGTGTTTTCCGCGGTTATTCTTAATATAGATAAGTAGTTTTATTTTTGTAGAAATTTTGAGAAGGCGAGGCCGGGACAGAGGATAAAAACATCAGAAATGTATATCTCAATATTATCGTACGTTCTAAATATCAAAATACATCGGTATATCAAAACGAAACATCGATATCTGATAATATCGAGCCCACGTCCAAGCCGCGGTTATCGTTGGATTCGGTTGATTTGCGGTGGTTACGTTAAAGCATATATTATTATTACAGCGACACCGCGGGTCCTGCATATAGATCATTACACCGTTACATTGTTTTTCGGGCCGGTGCGTATATATTTTTTTATCCAATAAAATAAAGTGTTATTTCCTGTATTTTAAATCGCTTATGCTCCCCCCCCCCCTCCCCACGTTACTCTTTATTATACACGGTTTTTATCCCGGGTTAGTGCGACCACGCGTCACCGTAGTCAATACGTTTATAATATATATATATATATATATATATTATATCATTATTATAATGCATACGCGCGCAAAGGCTCTGCGTAATTTATGGCCCACCGGCAGTGGTGCTGAATATGCAAACAGGATTACAAGAGTGAGCAGAAGAGGAGCAGCAGATCGCGCACCACTACAAACCGCGGCAGGCTCGTCGTCGTAACGCTTTTGGCGAACGTCAAAAAATTACCGCTCCGAACTTTATCGCAGTCGGCGGCACGGAGTCTGCTCGGGAATATTATATTATTTGCTCGGCGGCAGTGCACGTGTCTCGTACGCTATACGCGTGTAATAAAAAGCGCACGCACGCACACGCGTTCGTATAATACGTGTATTAGTTGTGCATATATATATATATATATATATCCGCGTGTATAATATTGAGTAAAGGGTTGCGTGCTCGCATCGTCTTCCTAACCTAATATTATAATAATATATTCACTGTCGTCGTTTTACGCGCGCGTTCGTCTCGACTTTTGGGCACCGAACGCGCGCATTTGCATCGCAATTTTCTGTACGGGAATTTACGCGCGTTACGTCTCCAGAATAACGTATACACGCGCGTTCCACTACATTATCGTCTTCGTCATCATAATATCCAGTGTTGTCGAGAACACTTTGAAAACGCAAATGCCGCTAAAAAAATATCTATATTTCTTGGCGGCATTTAAAAAATAAAAAAAATGTTTAAGTATCCAACACCATGCCTAGTCCGCTGCGATTTTTATAAGTATTTAAAACACCCTTCAAACACAAAACGACTTTAAACTCACATACTATACTTAGTTAATATATATAATATTATCTATATAGCTTTTTTTTTCGAGCCATTGTTATTTGTTACATTTGCTAGTTTAGTAACATTATTTGTATTACTCACGACATAACTAATAATTCTATGAATTAACATATCATCATAATTTCAACGTTCCCTATATAAAATAGAACATTGCAGAAATAATAGTTTTATATGTTCAGTTGTAATTTGAAATAACAAAATAGCCAATAGGCAACAAAATTAATTCAAAACAACAAAATCAACTCTTCACCCGAAAATATAAAATTACAGTAACCATTAAATTGTGATGAATATTTTATACTATCAATAATAAGTATTCATAATTATACTTGATAATAAAATAATTAGTTTTATTAAAAAAAAAAAGAATATTTGATATGAACTAGTATATAACTAGTATATTATAGAATATCGTAATGTTCTTGAGTAATGTATTAATATATTGTACGTATTATTAGTCGTACATTTAGTTTGGATTGCGGTATTTCAAATGCAATGTTCTACGACTAACCGATTCGGTGGGAGAGACCGATTGGAGATTAATAAAATATTCATTGTGTTGGTCATTATTACAGGTAAAGATACAAAAATGTTGATCGACATAAAATAAAATACGGCACTATAGAAGCCGGTCGACAATAAGTGTAGTGAAATAGTAGCATTTTTTTTTTTTAAAGCATCCCACTGTATAGGATGGTTTGCAGA
Organism: Pentalonia nigronervosa; assembly: GCA_014851325.1. Classification (NCBI taxonomy): domain Eukaryota; kingdom Metazoa; phylum Arthropoda; class Insecta; order Hemiptera; family Aphididae; genus Pentalonia; species Pentalonia nigronervosa. The sequence goes on along the minus strand of JACXSJ010000961.1, from coordinate 85,584 downwards.
TTCTAGTGAAGAGTTTAATTGGTCCGTGTCTCAATTTATGGCATACTTAATCCGTTTTCGTTGAAATTTACTAAAAGTGCTTACTTCGAGATTGCATTGACAACAATGTCTTCACCGTTCAGAGCCACTCCTGATATTATCGTTGGTATCTTACCACAATTTATTGTTCCTGTTAATATTTTTTTTCCTTACCTTATAATTATTAATTTTATAGTCTTATTATGGCGAGCAGTGCCAAATCTCCTGCATATTATATTATATTGTTAGCATTGAAACGTACACATTAGCGGTGTTACATTTATATCAATATGATATTTAATCGTTTCACGTAGGTATAATAGGTATATAGGTTAATAATTGTATACCGTGTAGTCTTATAGGTGTATAGGTATATTGGTATACAACACACATGCAATATTATAATTTATAAGTATGTAGAGGAATCGTTTTGAGACCATCCCAATATTTTGCGTTTTGCAGGCATACGTGTTATTTCGATGTTTTACCAACCAAGGGTTTTATTATTTTACATCGAAAAAAAAAAATGTTAAACAAGTGTTTTAACCCCAATAACGATCATTATGACGAGTCTCAAAAGATCAGGAATCTAGAACGTGATTCGAGTGTTTGTTTAAATTTTTCGTTGTCCTCACTTTTTGAGATAAATCACGTTATGCAATATTCACTATATTATTCACTTATAATTGTAACTTTGCACGAGGTAAGTTGTAATTTTTTAACGGTTAACATTTTTGTCCCCAGTAACTAAAAACGTCGTTGATATCGAACGGAAAAAATCCTGTGTACATAATTTACGATATTTCTATACGGTAAAATATAAACCAATAATTATTTATAATTTAACTTTGTCAATATACTCGTATTTATAATCAACGTTATTACTCTACCATACTACAATTGTGTAACCGTAAGTTTCACGCAAAACCTATACAGCTCGCTGGCATGTATTGAAATAATATATATATAATATGTATGTATAGAGAGTAGCATCGCGTTGTATGTATGCCGTCTTTGTAAATTGTACCCGGGTTTTGATTGGTTATTAGTGCTTTTTAGCACCAATGTGTAATATTATTTAGTAAGTGACATCGAGTTCGCAATAACGGAAAAATGGAAATCACTCGAAGTATACAGTATCTGCACTGGTTTATTTATACGTACCTACGCAGAAATATATTTGGCGTGTGCGATTCCCTCCACAGCTAGTAAACGCCAACGCTGTAATAATAATTATACAAAAAATAATACACATCTCATCCATTCAATATTGTTTGGAATCGTGGCCGGGACATCGGACATTCTAGATGACGAACGAGACATTTATTCGGGACGTTGAGAATACGATTCGTTTTCCATCTAAATAACAAACCGCGGGGCCACTTCTGTTTTCGGCCGTACAACACTTAATCGGTTTTTCGATCGACCTCGGCCGCCGTCGTCCCTGCCCGCCCGAAACCGCGCGCCTCGACAATAATAGTAATAGTGATAATAATTGATAAGAATAATAATTTATACACGTTTGCAGGGAGATTTGTTTTCGGTGGATGAAGATATTATTATTATCGTACACGGGCGCTCCGCGGTTATCGCGGGCGCGCGTACAATGTATATAATAGTACATTATATTATAATATAATTTATGGCCTTTCAAATGCAAAACTCTGCGTCGGGTGGCAGGGAGGTCATACACAAAAACGGATTATTGGCCGTATCCGTCGTTCGTCATTTATCACCAGAAATTAGCGGTGGAGGTGCTGTTGCTGCCGCCGCGTCTGTCCGTCCGTCCGTCCGATATAATAATGGCCGTCCCTCCACGCCACCACGCCGACGCCCCGAAGTCGTTCAATAACATCCTTTTGTTATCTGCCACACGGCAAACTGTTTTGAATATTTCATTAACAGCGTTTTCGACGACCAATCTCCCTAAATGGTTACTAAATATAATTTAACATTGCGTACAACCAAATAGCATTATACATATTATTTTGTATAGGTCCAAGTATTGACTTTTGCCATACTTAAAGGCGACAGAATTTAGCAGTTTTTTCATTTTCAACGAACTCTTAAATACATTTTTTTTTTTACGTATGACTTACCTAATACTATGAATTAATATAACTGTAGATATTTTTTTGAGTTTCTGAGTGGCGAGCAATAAATGTATTCATTTTACAACGTTGTGTTTTTCTTGGTGCCCAGAATTTATTTTCAGAGCATTTAATAATTAATATTCTTCAAATTTTAACTTCGAGGATGATGGTTTCTGGAAAATAGGATCTAGCTGGTAAATAGCGGGGGTCAAAAGTAATAATGTCCAGTGTTTAAAAAAACAAAATGAATAATACAAACAAAAAAGTTAAGGTAAAATGGAAATTTTTACGCAAAAACTATTTTTAATAAAATCGATTGTATATACATTAAATATATTTAACTTGACATTTTTATCAAATATTTTAGGAAGTATTTTCTATACATGATATTTTCAACTTCAATTCATGTATCGTAAAAATCGCAAAATTATTCAAACTTTTTAAAAACTATTCTAAAAATATATCAAAATTCCAATTTTAAATTTTTACACCTAAGTTTTGATATAAATACAAGGTTCTTCGTATGTTTTTTAGCCAGGATTAAAAATAAAAGTAATTTCAAGAGCGTGATATTCAATTAATATTTTTTATGAACATCTGAAGTTTAATTTGTGACGAAATTGAATATTCGCACGTAAAATAATAATGATTTTATCATTTTATTGTAATTCAAAAACAAATAACGGTAGGTGTTGAGGTTTGATTCGTTCTAAAATATAAAATAAAATATCAATCATAAAATATAGATACTAAGTCATTTGGCTGACAGACCATTTTCGCTCGGAATTATTTGAAGTATCTATGCAATAATTTATCATTGAGTTCGAATTTAACATTTATATTACAGTCACATACTCGATAACGATAGATACACTCCACTTCAACAACTGTACAATATGTATATTAGAGTGGTTCCCTACTTTCCCACTCTTTTATTTTAAACTCATAGATTCATTTAATTGACAAAACAAAAAAAAAAAAAAATACACAATTTAGTTTTTCATATTGATTTGTTGGGAAAATCCCCTAAATGTTGTCCTAATATTATATCGAGTACCTTTGTACCTTTGATTTTTTTCTAAATTTTAAGAATATTGGTAGATATATAAATATCCTCATCGTATTTTAAAAAAAATTGTTGTTTGAGTCTTTTAATTTGTTTATCTGCCGTTCGTTATTTTATTTTTGAATTTGTAACGTGGTACATGTAACCTTAATTTCTGTTCGAATACGCAGTACAATGGTTTTTGATTTACTCGATAATAATCTAAGTAAATGGTGCTTAAAAGGGACGGTGGCATAGAGAAATTTATTTTCAAATGAGAAATGTGCATTTGACAATATCAAAACCGCTTATTGTTCGAGTAATTAGATTTGAAGTTTTTTTGTATATATACGTATTAGGGTGTTGACCAGCCTCAAAAACATAATAACCGATAATAATACAATCTGTTTTTTTTGTTTTATATTTTTTTAGCCAACCAATTAAAATACAAAATTTTATCTCGTCAATTCTTTAAGACAATTATAAAAAAATAAATTGAATTCTTTATTTAAGGGAATTAAATTATATTTTAATTAATTTTTATGATAGTTAAAATTAAATATTATGTTTTAATAATGTGCTCCTTTATTTTATCAAGAAATAATGATTGTAATAATAACAAAAATAATAAAAATTGGAACTCGAGAAGTATTATGATTTTTGAACTACCTATAATTTGATAACTTATTTTATAATTCCAAAAATGTTAAACAACACATAAAACGCAATTAAAGTGTTGATGTTTTCACTGAGAATTTATGAAATTTGTTTACGGATACTATTATGTAATACTTATATTATAATATACATTCAAAAGTTTATTTTCGTATAAGGCAAGCATAAAGAGTTTACCTAATGAGTGAAAAATTCTAGTTTTCATGTTAAATATTTGGTTTACATTTTAAAGTTAATACACGTAGTTTACATGTTAATAAAAATGTGGTTTAATATCACATTTCAAAAGTTTGTATTCGCTTTTAGAACTTTCAAACATAAAGTAATAATATTATTCGCCGTGCGAAGTGTGCATTTACTGTTTAATCTAAAGTTTAATCTAAATATCGGGTGTAGGTATGGGTACTATAATAATTAATATTAAATATCTAATATTAATATTAGATCGAGGCATCCGTGTGGTCGTATCCATTTAAAATGGCACAACTGACGATAAAAACATGAATGCGATTTATAAATTTTAACAAAATTTTGCATTGATACAAACAAATTAATAAATTCCGTATCTCCTTTTCTACGACGTGCAATATGTGGCCAAGTACCCATTACGCAACGACTAGGTAACAAATTTCTCCAAGTCTCTCGTGTTTCGTTTCGTATAGTAGGTGTTTCTCGGTTTTTGCAAAACGCTTCGTACCTTCCTGGTGAATATACGTTTATTAAAACGAGTACCTATGGATTTACCTATCTATGCCTATAATCAGTGGCGTATAATTATTAGTATAAAAATTCAACCCTGATGCAAAAACTAATGAAAGGGCACTCTTTCGTTAAATAAAAAAAATACTCACTATTCTGGAAAGGCCTTTTTTCGGTAGCTGTTTTAAATCGAAAGAAAGGCTCAAAAGACAGGCATTAGGGCCACAGTGCAGTCACATTCCATGTATTTTTCTATTTAAATCACTGCCTATGGGACTATAACACAAGTTGTATGGCGTCATTCGGCTACCATATGATTGAGCTTAACATTTTTTTATGACAATTGAGCGAATTTGTCAACGTATCAAAGATAATAGAAATATAAAAAAAAATCTTGTCGATATAAAGTTTTGTGATGTTTTCATTTGACATGTTAAACAATTTTGTATTATATTAAACAAAAAATATTAATTTAAATAATTACAATAATATAATGGCATGGTATGAATTAAAAAATATCACAATTCTGTGGTCATATTATATGTGACGTATTGATCACCTGTTGATAATAATAATAATAATAATAATAATAATAATAATAAATAATTACTTCAAGTTACTTATCATAGCAACTTTATTGCTCATTTCGAATGTTTGTACAGTACCTAATGTTTAAGAGAGTTAATTTCGTTCATAAATATTAATCGGTCTGTATCACAGATAGACTCGTATCGCAATTTTTAATGGTATTTTTTTTATTAAGAAACTAATTTAATAGTCAATGGCATTTCGATAAGTCTCTATAAGATACCTACTGTGTTTAATAATACCCTGTAAATAGTAAATAATACGTAATATTATTTAATTTTCATAAAATATTTAATATTTTACAAAATGCCGTTTTATATGACGTGGTAACGTCGCTTAAAAATACACTCTGATTGATATTGCATTGTTAAAAAAGTAAATGCTCAATCATATTTTACCGAGTCATTCAATAAGTGCGTCACGTCGTTGAAGGTACCTATTGAGTATGTGCACTCCACGATCTATAATATAAGACGTATGGACGATATGGTTGTTTCGAATTATCAAAAGTTGTGGTTTGGACGATCGAGATAACACCTGTTGTACAATACAAGGGACATCCCCCTTTCCACGCCGTATGATTTACTGTTCTTTTGAAGTGGTCGAGTCGGTAATAGTATGCTCCCACCACCAGTATGTCGACAAGGTTATACCCTATATATCTATATATATTATAGTATACTCGGATCTTGGACAATGAGTAGTACCTACGCACAGGGTATTAATATTGTAATTTATATTACCTACGATCATTACTATTATTGTTATTATTATTATTATTATTATTATTATTATCATTACATATTATTAAGTATAGTGTTGGGAATGGATTTTATTTGTCGTAAATGATTTTGGTCGGTCGTGAACAGTCGCAATTAAATCCGTGGACTAATCACTGATGATAATTAAACGTCCGTCAATACAATAATTAATAGCTACATGGGTGCATAGTGCACGATGCCTGTACCTAATATCACTGTATAAATAATTTCTGCCCGTCAAATGTCACTCGAATAAAACGATAGGTATATTATTGTTTTACGCATGATGAATTTCGTTGTGCGCCGTAAATTTTTTTTCAGATTGTTTTTGAGGACGTACTTTGATATGCCAGGCAATGCATGCGGTCCATCGCCCAAAAATAATGAAGTAAAACTGAAATGTGTATGGGCATTATGAAAATATATTAAACTGTTATCGACTTATTCGTAATATTTGCAGAAATATCAATCGCTATCGACACTGTCAGCCGCACTAAACAAACCATAATTTATTCAACTATAATACCCGTGTATCTTGATATAATATAATGCTGTTATTGTTTTGGTTGATTCCATTAATATATATATATATATATATATTTATGAAACGAATCGCATTAAGCGTTTTTAAATTGAATTTTTAATTTGATATCAAAATATATATATATATATAATTCATACTTACGTGATTTATTCGGTAATCTCATTTATATAGCTATAGTATAATACAACTATATATTATACATAATTTCAGTACCTATATATATATATATATCACTATTCACTACTCAATAGACAATTATTAATCTCTCTGATTTTTAAACTGTTTACGAAGTACGATAAAACGATTATAAAATGTTTAATTTTATTTGATTATATTTGTGTATATAAAAATATAAAAGAGTATTCAATGAATACTATTCATACTATGACGTGTTTATATCTAAAAGTTCCGATAACTCATAAATCGGGTTCGCAATACTCAATAGTTTGGATTGATATATACATTTATATTACACAGTGGCATAGTGGTATTATGATATTACTGCAGAAAGTTGAATTAATCTGTTATATCATAGCTTTTATTTTTCAAACAATTGATATTGAAAGATAAAATAAACTTAATTTTTAGTATAGTGTTTCAAATAATAAATTTAAAAAACACCTTAAAATCAGTTAATATTTCCTTAAATAATGGTTCACGTACCTATAATTAGTTGCACACAATTTTTTTTCTCCAGAAAACGTGAAAGCATCGTGAAATAAAAATATGTATTATATTATAGGAGTGATTCTTAACCGGGGTGTTCCGTGGATTTAGAATAAGTGTTCCACTAAAATTTTAAAACCAGTGAGAAAAAATGCATAAAGTAATTAATATTAGTAATTAGGTTATTAATTTTATTATTTTTTAGCGACTAATATGTTTTGTGATATATATGTATTGCTTAATATATTCAGTGCTCGACTTAGAGGGGGGGACGTAAGGGGATGGAGTTCCCTAACTAATTTTTCAGAAATTTTAGCGTACCCCTACTTTTATTTTTAAGGCTTAGTAACGTTTAATAAGTGATGGGGACGCTCTTTTTATATAGTTAACAGAGTCCCCCTACTTTAATTTTGTCAAGTCGAGCACTGAATATATTATAAAATTTAAAAATGTATATAAATACTATTTTATTTTACGTATGTATTCCACAAAAATCTTAATAAAATGTTAAGTGTTCCATCATTTGAAAAAAGTTAAGAACCATTGTATTATAGTATAAAATAAACGATACTATATCGTTGGAAATGAAAAAAAAATGAATAAATAGAGTGGTACATCTTACATATTAACAGACTTATGCTTATAAATATTTTAAATACGTATAAAATAGCTTGAATGTTATTGATTGATAAAATTTTAATTTATATGAATCGTTCATAAATAATTCAATGATTTTCATATTAGGTATACGTAATTAATCTATTTAAAAAAAAAATATTATTTAATATTCTATTTTTTTTTTTATTACAGCAATAATGTGTTTAGAAACTGTAGCCTATTTGTTAGTGTTGAGCAATGATGTAGTTGGTAAAAATTTAATTTTTTGATAAATTTTTATTGATTATTTTTTGGGGGGAAATCTGAAATACGAGACCTATATAAACACCTAATGTATATTTTAAAATATGTATGAACTATAAAGGTAGTAAAAATGTATTAATGGATACAAATCATAAAATGGTCAAGTGTACAAAAATATTTTTATAATTAAATTATATCATGAATTTATAATTCATTATTTTTTTTTATAAGTGTATATATTTTATTAGTAATACAACTAAACATAAGTTTAACGTAGATTCTGGTTCAATTTAAAAAGCCTGGTACTTTAAAAAACATTGTACCTACTTATACGCAGTTGATAATATATTATCTACGTGGTATATATAGAATTTTGAAATTACTGTAATATGGTGTATGTTTACAATGTGAGCATACACAGGAATAAATAGTATTGTATTGCAAGAATTATTGAAATTGTTGATAAAACAATTAAAATTATCAAGTAAGTATAATATAATAATTTCAAACTAATTCATAAACAAAAATCCGTAAATGTATAATTTAGATATACGTAGGTTGTAATAATAATATACCTTATATATGCGTTAATAATTTTAGTTTTATTAGTTTCATATTGTACTATTTAATCGATATATATATATGTAAAAATAATAAATTGATATTTTAGTCGTGTAAGATAAATATTGTATATTCTAAAGAATACATAAACAAAAATATTGATTGTACTTTAAATAACTCGTTTGTATTATTCATACTGTCAAATATTACAAACATTTAATAAGACATGGGGTACAAGAAGTTAGGCGTAAAAAAGAATAAATTTTAGTAAAATAAATTATAAATCTAGGCCAGGCCAATGAAGCGAATTTGCTGAGACCATAACGTTTGACAAATTGTAATAAAACGCCACCGCGACGAACAGAAATCTTTCTTCTATACTTACTAAAGTTTCGATTGGAATGTGTGTGACGGTCGTACGGGGGAAGCAACAACTGGTACATTGATAAGTGTATTTTTATTTTGTGTTTAATGTTGTAAATATATTGATTGTTTAAAGTTCGATTTTAGTCGTCAAAATACTTTGCTATTTATTTGAATCCGATCTGAAAAAGATTATCTATTATTTTCCGTGTTTTATTTAAAAAAATAGTGAAGTAATATTAGATACTAAATCCGGTTGCTTTGTAGTTTTTTTTTGGATTTTAGAGTGTAAAAGTATACCGCTGAAAAATGTGATGAAATACAACAATACTCACTAAATATTTTTATTTTTTTGAAAATTTTGAACTCACAGGACTCTCACGATTTTGTTCTTCTATTAGCCCATTGACGAATAAATTAATTATATAGTTTTGTAAATCTCCTTAAAAAGTGCAATAATAATAATCAACAAGTTACCTTTTTATAACATTTTTTTTTTTTTTTTAAATGAAGAAATGTAGGTATTTATTTATGTGTCATTTGGTTTTATATTTGACTTAAATCTAAACAAAAGAATTTATTTTCATCGAATATTTAGAAAAAGAGTATATATTTTTCGTTTTACAATAAATAAAATTATCATTAAAGTCGAGTCAGAAAAATAGATTTTTTGGTGTGGAATGAAATTGAATTTTATTACAAAGAATAAGAAGATATACGATAATTGCCTGTCATAATTTCTTTGTCTGGAGAAAGCACTTAATAATGATTTATACAAATTACTATAATATTTGATCCATTAAAATGTTCATCATTCAAAAATCATTTTAATCGTAGAATTATGTTTCTCAGACGATTAGTTTTATACGTGTATTGCTAAATTATTTATTAAACACACATATTTTAATTTAATTCAATATCATTATATTGTATAGGTATATATATATATATATATATATATATATATGTTAATAAAATAAATACTTAACAATTATAGATAAACGTCATGTTTGCATTATCACGACAATCAAATTTATTTATAAATATTTCACAATTTATAAAACCAAAACATAGGTGGGTACATAATTTGTATAAGATGTTTTTGCTGTTAGTCGATGTAATAATAGAAATATTAAAAACTTAATTTATCTCGGTTTCAATAACAATGCGTGAATTTAAAATAAAAATGACAACCTAGACGTCGCGGATGTCAGAATATTCGAAACCATGGCAACACATCGAAAAAAATTTCTATGTCCACTGTTTATGATATTCAGCCCATGAAAAATCGATTTTTAGTTCCGCGATCAAGAGAATGAAAAAACAAAAAAATGCATACTTTGATATCGTTTTAATTATATATATATACACATTCGGCAATTCGGCATGATAGTAATAATATTTAATAATCAAATATTGTTTTTAGCACCATTCTATGTATTTCATAATATAGGGATTAAAATTTTCGAACGGTTCCCCTATAGTAAGCCATTTTACGTAAACAATGTACACGATAAATTATATTCCATTACACCATAGTACAATACGCGTATTTATTTATTCCATTGTAGAACAAACACGGACACCGTCACGTCGAAACTATAACGAGAGCGAACAGACGGCATCCGTAAAATATAATATAGTACAATACCATCATATTATATACGATTTCGTACAAGCGAAACGAATAAAACGGTTTTTTTCTATTATTATTATTATTATTATTATTATTGTTTTTTTTTTCATCTACGCGTTTTTTATCGTCTATTCTCGACGAACATTCATAATATTAATATTGAATTTTACAGGAGTATCAGCTTTATATAATCCCCCGCAGCGGTGGCAGAGACAGTAGCCGTAATATTATATAGCCGTTAGGCGAGAGGATTCGATAAAAATTTCAACCGGATTTACACGACGTGCGTCCCCGAAGGCTCCCGAACGAGCACCGACGGAAAGTTCCGTTAAAGTTTTTAAGTGTTTCACCACGTACTATAAAATATTATATATATATATATATATATATATATATATATACATACACATTGGATATGTATATACAATAATTGTCTGCAACACACATATAAGTACTATAACACGGTCGTATGGAACTTGTTGAACTCGACAAAAGTGGTGTACACTAACTCAATATTATATAATTATAAAATATGCCGTTGGTAATAATTTCGTTTAAACCCGAGTTCATATAGCACATGCCTGTATATAATTATATGCGCATATATATTTAATACTCCAATATTTCTATACAAGGTTTATCCTAAATCAATTTTTGTGTTTTTTAAAAAATGAAATATTTTCCTTACAAAAAAAAAAAAAAACTATTTGTTATCGTTTTTATCGGAGCGACTTTTAAGATTTCGAAATCGTATTGATTACGGTTATTTTTTCTTTGCTAATACCAATCATTTTAAAAATTTTCATTAGTTACCCGTGGACTATAATATGTATTGTATTCTTTATTCTTATCGTGTCGGCCAATGTTTTCGTCGTGTAACAGAGCATACTACTATATTTGCATCTATAACATATATTTTGATGTATACAATAATATTATACCTATATGTAGTAAGTACAACTTATTGTAACCTCCCACCATCGTCATCAAAACTCAACGCCGATCGATTCGCTAAACGGGAAAAACGTTTTTATTTAGAAAAGTTTCCAAGCACGTGCCGCTGAAGAAAAAAAGTGTTATGTTCGCACTGATATCTTTCGATAGCTATTATACACACAGGTCCGTCGTAATCGACACTTTGGCGGACCTGACCTAGTAACAACGGCAAACGAACGGCGTTGCTAAGAAACAGTAGCAGTGGTAGTGGCGGCGGTGAGGTATTAGTTCTCCAACACTTTGGATCTAATTGAGAATAATATTTTGCACTATTCCGCCGTCGTCAGTCGTCAACGTTCGGGAAATTATATTCGGCACAACAAACACCTTCTCAAAATGCCTTCAATCTATCGTAGGTGCAAACCATCGAGGGTACAGTGGTTGGAGCAGAAATCGATGAAAAACGGATTCAAGCCCGGAGTCTATGAAAAGTACGGGCTGTACATTGGCAACTGGCAGTACGATAAGAAACAAGGTGAGTGCACGATTAGCTGTCACAGAGGTAGGTCGACCGATTAGTGTTAGGTTTTAATTTCCAAGTTTTACGAATGTTTTGAAACACGTTGGTACGTTGTCGTTTGGATAATGTTGTATTGTCAATTTATTAAAACGGCATACCTAAATAATTATACTATTGATCTATTGTATACTACATGATATTATAATATACAGAGTGTATCGAAGAGCTTTGACAGTAGTTAAAAATACGTAAAATACGTTTGGTCGTTGTCGTGTACACTCTCTATATAAAATGGTATTGGGCATGATTTAGATAATTGTGCTTTTGAACAATTATTAATTGGGCCAAATATATCGAAGAGTTTACTATCAGAAAATAAAATATTATTTATACATTTTTGATTTTATAATCTATAATATTTGATACAAATATAAAACTATCAATAATAATTATTCGATTACAGTTCATCGGGAGATCAGACAAAAAAACAACATAATGTACACCTCTCTAATACGAATTTAAAATTGTATCATTTTTTTTTTTTTAATAATTTAATTTTTATTATTAATAAAATTATCTATTAATATTGGTAGCCGTGAGTCATAAAAAAATCACTCGTGGGCCGCGTGTTTGACATGCCTCTGCTTAAGAATAACAAAGTATTAAAAATCACGTGTCAGAATATTTAAATTGTTTATATTTTACAATACATTTATGTAAATAAAATAATATATTGTTGATTGTATTAATTTGGCTTATTTTTTTAAACTTAAAACATGAAATATACATCATTCAATATAAATAAAGAAATAGTAGTATCAAAATAAAAAAAAAAATGTTTATATGCATGTAAACAAAAATGAATAACGAATTATTATACGAGAGTAGATGCATTACAAAAATTGAATAATTATAAATTCTTCAATTTGATTTCAACTTATAAATCTTCCAAAAATCTATTGTATAGTATTCCAAATAATAAAGTACATTATCAAGTGTTAGTGTTTTAAGTGCTATTAAGATTACTATTATAGATGTGCGTTACCGTGGCATCCCAAAACGAAAATTTTAGATTTGAAAAAATGGTATTATTTTAATTTATTTTACATTATATAATAATTTGTAATAAAAAAAAAAATGTTATAACCACTCAGGGGTTGGGAAAATATGTTTTGTATCAGGACTGCCTTAGTAGCCTAACGACTAACATTACTAAACTTGCCTATGTTAATAAAATCTCAACTTAAAAATTGTTTGGTATTATGTTAATTATTTAGGCTACATACGAGTTGCGTCCCGTGGCAAAAATTCTTTCCATTTGTCTCCCGCTTATTTTTTGTGGTTATATTAGTTACGTCCCGAATTATTATTAACTTTCACAGGTACCAATTGAGTCTCGTATATTATAAAAATTAAACAATATTTTCTTTCCCGTTTTTATACAGACTTAAGACTGTCTGTAGTAATAGTTACTACTACAGGCAGGATAAAAAAAAATTGTATTTGATTATTATATTATTTTTGTTTTTGTATTGTGTAATAAAATTGTAACTGTGCAAAAAATATATTGTTTTTGTATGTATTTTGTAATTTTAACTTTATAAAAAATATTATATTACCGGTAAAAGTTTATAAAATAACTTTTTATGAATTCAAGTCTATTAATTTTTTTTGATTGAAAATCTGCCATTGCTTGTTTTAAAAAAAATTGTTCTTTATCAATTATCGAGTTTTTGCGGTTGTTTAAGTGAATGCTACATTGTTTTAAATAAATATAAGTTTGTAACCTCTTCAGAGTATTGATAAATTGAAAAATGTTTGGATGTGCATTATAAAACATCACGTTGAGCTTAGAATTAAAAGCTTCACAACTATTTGTAGTTCTCATAGTATTATCCGAGTATTCTGCTCATAACGAAGACGCGAAACTAGATTCCGGTAGTATATATGTTTCTAATATATAATCAGTAAATATATCAATTTTTTCATCTAACGGTTTAATAGATATTAAACCGTCTGTGAAACAGTTGATCACTTTGTTAGGACGGAAAAACGGCAATCCAAAAAAAAAAAAATTCAAGTAATTACTTGAATCGCTACCAATTTTATATTCAAAACTTAGGCCAATTGATTGTATTTTCCTACACTAGCTTTGGCCCAAATAAAATCGATATCCCTTCAGAATTATTGAAGGCCAAACTGATAAAATAGCCAAATGTATTGCCTTTTCAAAATCTGCAAACACTCTTTTTGGAGAAAATATAATACCTATTGATTTTATTACATTCAGACAAAATATGGAAAAACGCCTTTTCATAGATTTTTTATTCCATATCAGGAAATAAAAAAAAAATAATAGTGGTATATATTTACCATTTTGTAAGCCATGAATTGTGAATATTTGTGTAAAAAGGCTCGGGCAACTTTTGAAAGTTCCATCAACAAAAATTGTTTCAACATTGTTTAAAAACGTTAAATTACTTTTACAAGAAAATAATTAAATATTCGATTCTTTATCATTTACCAACAAAAAGTTTTCACTACTACTTAAACATTTAAGATATCACAGGTAATGATGACACAATTTAGATGTGCTCAAGAAAAACCCAGGACGCAATTAGTATTATACCTTTTTATACTTTTTTATATGGGACGCAATTCGTAAGCAGCGATTATTTGTAACAATCTATTATTCAATGGTAAAAATGTTTTTATAGGTTTATGTTTTAATAATAAAGTATTAACTAATTAAGTGCTATAAAAAATTGGATTTAAAACAGATGCTTCATGAAACATTATCACATTAAATAATAAGTAGGTACGTTATACTAAATATTGTATTCTAAAGCTTAATTTTTGAAAAATGATAGTATTATTAGTCATACATTTTTTGAAACATATTGTTTCTAAAATGTAGTCTTCTAAATCATGCTTCCCAATCACATAATATATATTTTATATATTGGTGTACGAATTTTAAATTTATGTATTTTAACTAAGTCTCTATCGGCTATATTCTCGTGTACCTATTATTAATACATGTGACAACTTAAATTTTATAATTTTAGTATAGCAATGAATGCATGAGTTTTATGACGATATGTGTTTCCGTTTAGAATTTTTTTTCGTCTCCAATGATTTATTATTGAATTCAAAGTTAACACAATATGTTATGTATACCTGCATGCCATGAATGTCGTGACACAAGGCATGATCAGCAATGTTTGTGAGAAATTTGAATTAGATATATGCTGTGAGACCAGTACAGGGGTTCATATTATAGAACATTTCTAAGCAAACTAATTATACCTTGATTACTTTAAGTATATATTTTATTTCAATCCATCACGGTATATTCTTTTTATAAATATATATGCATTTTTAAAATAGGATGAACACTTTTGAAGCAACTTATATTAATGTGCCCTACTCAATGATGAAGTACACTCAAAACCTACTATATAGCAGAGCGACCACCTTTTTTTATTTTTTCATTTTTTCGTCCTATGCTATTTGTGTTAATAATAATTGACCTAAATATAATAAATTGGGAACAAGAAAATTGGATATTAGATTACATAATATACGCAATATAGACCTTTTATTATAACAAAAATAAATCGATACCTGGGTTTATTATTTTTTTTAACTAAAAAATACTTTTAAAAGTCAAGTTAAATGACATTTTTGTTATATTGTAATATTACGTGTCATCGACTAAAAACACAAGTCAAAATACATGCTTATTATAATGGAAAAAGGTTTTTTTTTAATTTTCTTTTATTACCGTAAAAAATTACTAAACCCAAACAAACATGACTTTTAAATCTATGTATATAAAATATGAATAATTTTATTCTTTTTTGCACGTATACCTATACGATAATGGGATGATTTTAAGTAATTTAAATAGTTATATTGTTAAACTTTTTTATAAGTTGGATAATACATTTTTTTTTGAATTAAAACTTTCATTTAATTAGTTTTTTTTTTTTTAATTCGTTAACTTTAATAAATCCAACATTAACAAGACATTTTGAAGGAGCACGCTAAACTTTCTAGATTTAAATGTACAAAATATTATAATATAACTTAAGTTTTTTAGAAATTATTTATTATTGATTTCAATTTAAGTTCAAATGTAATATGTATATTAAAAATGGTTAAAGATATTTGGAAATAACTATATGTGAAAACCGTCTGCTGCTATATTATTATAATAGCGGAAGTACAATGTAGAGTCCTAACCAAATATACAGTTTTATGATTTAAGTATTTTACCGTCAACAAAGCAATATCGAAAAAATGAAACGTATCTAAATAATGTGTTGTACAACGCATAAGTCAATAATCAATAAAGTATCGCCATTTGCCATTTTTTTTTTTTTTTTTTTTATAAAATCAACAATGATAATGGTAACCACAGAAACAAAAGTAGTGATGGATGGACCATCGGGTATTATTTGTGTGATATGGGCAGTATGCTACACACAGTTTACAACAAATACGATAATAATACGGAAATTTCTATAAGTTAGTGTAGGTGCCGATATATATATTACACACATAACTGACTTTTACGTTTATAGCGCAATGATGTGGGTCAATGATATTATTGAAAAAGTAGGTTGGGTACCTATAATAAAAGTTTTTACATTTCGGAAATTCAATGTCCAACCTCCAATCGTTATACAAGTATGGCATTAGCTGATATACTAATATAAGTATGGGTACTATGATATTTGAAAAATGATAGCGATGAACGATAGAAGAAACAAGTTGAAGATTCTAGCATAGGTAGGTACGTATCTTTTATTTCCAGTCCGTCTATCACATTACTTACGAATAATATCTATAATCGATACCATCGTATTGTTTACTGAAATTACTGTACTTTAAAATGGCGTAGAGTGTCCGTTCGATGAAAATATTATTACCGGTAAACGACAATAGCCGTCTGGAAAATACGAACAAACACGGAAAACTTGTTGCTAACCAAGGCGTACGCGTTCGGTGTCGTGCTGTGGTAGGATCCGATATAGGGGTCAATAATATAATAGTACACAACTGTCATTCGTGACCTTGGTTTTACATTTTTACTTCATAATAATATATAATAAATTAGGTTAAACCTCGATTGAATTTATTGATTCATCGTGTAGAATCGAACACATAATAAGACATTAAATTAATCGTAAGATAGGGTTCGAATGTTATTTTACAAAAATTAGATATGTTACGTTGAATTATATTTGTTCACGTGGGTACGCCGCGCGTAATTCATTATTTCAAAATAATATGATTATAATATGGAAATCTGATAATCTACATACGATTATCCACTTAAACTGTTTTATTATTTTCCGGTGCTGTCGTTTGATTGTTTAAAAACTGTACGATTTGTTTTTTAATACTCAGGAAAAGGAAAAAAGTCTTACAAGAACAAAACAGTTTACGAGGGAGACTGGGTCGCGAACAAAAGACATGGTTTTGGCGTGCTGATGAAGAAAATTGATGACCATTTCGTATATATTTACGAAGGACAGTGGATCAATAACCGATTCGTAAGTTGGAATATTATATAATATATATATATATATATATACGTATTTATAATATGACAAAATGATTTAAAAACACAGTACCTACTGAATAGTGAATAAAACAATTTTCCTATTAGTAAAGATATTGAAACGAGCATATTGTTACAAATGACACAAACGGTGTACATTGTTTTAAAAATCTAACAATGGATATACAATTATTAAAGACAAATGCGGAATCGCTAAATACGCAGTCAATACATGCTTAATGTTTCATTTTATCTATTTTATAATCAATGCATATATTTTAATTAAATTCTTTATTTTTGTAATATTTAATACCTAATATCAATTTAGATACATCGACATTTTGAGAAAGATAATCTGCTTATAAAAAAATAATAATATCAAGCAAAAATAGGCGGTACTCATATAGTGAAATGGCTGTGTCATTCTGTATTTATTTATATTGGACACATTATTTTTCGAGGGGAGAGGGCTAAATGACAAATATATCGAGACGTCGTGAACACTCCGAAATATTTTATAATTGCACGAGTCACGAGGAATGATTTCGAGTGCGTAGCGAATTACCTTATATTTAATTTACGTATAACATTATGCAATAAACACGACGACAACGACGATAATTATAGTCAGGCGTTAATCGAGAAACGAGAAGTTTCGGCGTTCGCGCGCAAAAAGAGTAGCGATATTGCTGGTTTTATGCGATCAAAATGAACTTTTTATAATGCCATAATGTACAGTGTTTATTGTCGTCTTTGTAAAGGCTAAAGGCAAATGGTACGAGGAGGGCGGCATTTACGATGGCAGCTTTTCGGCGGCCGGCAGCAGAATAAAATGCGGTTACGGGACCATGCGGTGGAACGACGGTGCCGTATACCGAGGTCATTGGCGCAACAACGAGTACGACGGCCGAGGAATACACGTAGAAAGTAAAAACTGCACTGCATCGCATTATTTTACTTACTATTATCATACATACATACATATTGCATTATACAAGCAGTTAAATTTATCACCAAACAGTTTTCTTATGTGTTTCAAAAAAGACTTTTGAAAAAATGACATGCTTACTTTTTATCAATCGTTACCTGTCCAATATTGTCGATATTTTATTTTTTTAATACAACTATAACGTTCGTTTTAAACAAAGGACACGACTTTAAAGGATAATATTAACTTTGACATATATATATATATATATTATGTCTTACGGCTGGGGTCATTCTATAAATTTGTGCAACACCGAGAGCGATACCATGACGTCATGGACCTAGTACCTAATAAATTATACAAATAAAACCAATATTGGTCGATAGTTGTCCGATAATGTCGGCAGGTGGAAATTATTGGTATTTGTAATTTTAGCTCTTAACTTCTCATAATTATATTAATAACTTACACTGTCGTGGTAAATTGATCGGTAAGCGCACAAGGTATAATATATATGTCCGATGTATCTACGTACAGTTAAAATACTCCTTTTTTCGATGATTTCGATGAATACAAATTGAATTTCGATTTAATAGTTAATAAGTTATACAAGTGTTTAAAACTTTTTGGCTTTGATGAGCAATAATTGTACTTTCGTGGCACTAAACTCCGCTCGTATAAAATAGAAATGCTTATAACTAGACCACGAATCGTATGTATTTGTGTATGCAAATATACCTGTAGTAGCCTTTTTCAATAAGAAACGCATATTTCATTGGTTTGTTTGCCATAATATTGTATAAATATTATTGTCTGTTTTTTCACGGAAGACTTCAAAAACTTAGGCTTGTCGAACCGGGAGAGTTTTTAGCCGTTGTTTTATATATATAAGTGAATAATTTTTATCGAGTTTTTAATAAAATAATATATCTTTAATCGTTTCGCGATCAAAAACACGCTCATATCAACTATAGTCAATTATATAAATTTAAACAATTCAGCAATCCTAAATAATTCTGGAGTTTTTGAAAAAATACCGCATCAATCAAAATAAACCAGTCGGATTTCACCAAAAAAGTACGTTGCAGACGTTTACATAGATGTCTTAGGCCAAATCAAAAACAACATTTGATAAAAACTGATTATAATTTTGGTAGAAGAGAATACAGATTCTTGTTGGTGCTAAGCTGCGATTTTATTTATTAGAATATTAACACCAAGCCCTTATTCTACATACATTATTGCTTCCGACGATCTTGCAAGAGTTGATCACTCAGCTGTTGCTTTTCATAAATGATAAAATCACCTTGTCTTAAATAAGTTAATTGTGTACAACAAAACTTTTATTGTTAACAATAACTTAAATAATTGTTGGTAGGTATCTGCAAGATACTTTTATAAACATTTTTGAATTTAAATATATGCACGAATCAAATATTCAATTTATTAAAATTGCATTTTTGGTGCATATTTTAGGCTTTTGTATAGCATATTTTCATCGGTACATATAATTGAGTTTTTGCTACATATAATCCATGGTCTACTCTTAAAAATAATTATTAATTAGCTACTAAACCAGTAGGTCTGCTTAACATTTTTTTTTTTATAAAAACAGATTTATTTACGAAGAAACGTAGTTTTTAGTTATAAAAGAATCACCATGTATGTATCATATATATGCCATGTAAAAGTATATTATATTATTATTATTATTATTATTACTACGGCCGTATCATCGATTTTTATTTTTTGTTTTCGAAATCTTAAACAATATTACGCGTCGTCTTACAGCAAACGGTAACGTTTACGACGGACAATGGAGAAATGGTCTGAAACACGGCGAAGGCGTGTATGAGTTCAAAGACAAAGGTCAATTCATGGAGGGCGTTTGGATCGACGGAGTGCTAAAACTCAGCACTATCAAATATGTTGACAAACCGGACAGTACGCGAACATATGTGATGCCCGAGGTAAGCATATTATCGTGTATTGTGTATATGTACAGAAAAAACTGCGATTAGTATAATAATATTACTATTATACTCTGTGAATAGATTTCAA
The DNA here is from genome assembly GCA_014851325.1 of Pentalonia nigronervosa. Classification (NCBI taxonomy): domain Eukaryota; kingdom Metazoa; phylum Arthropoda; class Insecta; order Hemiptera; family Aphididae; genus Pentalonia; species Pentalonia nigronervosa. Next base: position 65,057 of record JACXSJ010000961.1, on the reverse strand, counting down.
AATCTGACGAGAAAAATATACTAGAAGCGTACGAGCAAACGAAATCGGAAATGCTTAAAAACCTGTGAAAAATACCAAAATCGTAGTGTTATGAAATTATAAATTTTATTTGACGTTATGTCGTGAGTAATTTGTACGATAATATGAAATAATAATATACCATATAATGTTTGTGTAGTACGCACAGAATAGGGGAGGTGGTAATGTCGAAATCGTCTAGCTGAGCGTAAATATTTTTTTGTGTTCTTCCCGTGGTCCAACAATGCAGTCGTGAAATGTTATGTCGTTTCGGTTGCTCCCATTCAGAATGACAGTTTTACGAGTTTGCCAAATAATAATAAGGATAATACATTAAGCACAGTAGATTTAAACTAGGAATCCCGAATCGGTATCTGAATATTTCGGTTCAACTCCTTTTGTTAAGCTTGATGAAGTATCCCAACGATTAAACATTGTTCGAGGGTAAGTATGGTTGTGTGATCAGGGTTTCGAACGACGGTTATACCAAGAATATGAATAACATATTACAATATTATGCAAATGTAAGACTTCCTTTGTAATTATTACACATATTGCATATATACGTATATAATATACATAATGATCAGTTTATGTCTGTACAATTATTATTTGGAAAAGTTTAAATTTTTTTGAAAATATTATTTACGTAATTTGATATAAACAACATTTTTGAAAAAAAGATTTTACATTTTTTTCATCGTCATCTTTTATCAGTTTAAAGCTATTTCATTTTTTGAACGACGATATTATTTTTTAATTTCGTATTCAGAAGCCGTATATTTTTAAAAGTACTTCTATACATATAAATCAAGGAGTACTATAGTTAATAAAAGTTGATTCTCCAAGTTTACTAGGTTACTTTATAAAATAATTTTCAAGTACCTGGCAATGATATTATATTCGTGTATACAGCCGACTACCTAAGAAATAGTCCTCTTACAATGATGATGTGACTAACTATTAACCAATGCAGATCCGTCCTTTCCTTTTTAGTGTTTATTGTAGTTTATGTAATATAATATTATATTGTGTTATGCGGCTTTTAAATTATTATAGTATTTTATTTAGTCTCGTTGCATACATTATTATTATCATCATCAAATGATTATAGTTTTATTATTGTAAGCCGCAGTAATAGGGTTTATGCCCATCTAAATAATAATAATAATAATAAAGGAACAAATCACGAGTAGTTTTAATAAGTATAGTAGTGGACTAGCAATTTGTAGAGTAACCATTTATCGTTGAACTTAATTTTAATGTTCCGAAGACCAAAGTGATCTGAAAAATATATACTTTAGACATTATGTTATTATTTACTACTCAAAAAAATAAAACTTAGAAATTATGTCCATAAGAAATTGTAAAAAAATATTAGTTTATTGTGTTATTAAATCGTGTAAAACTAATATATTCTAAAAAATATAATTATTCTAAACAACATCCCATACAATAAAATTAAAATTATTATTTTCATTTTTGGTTTACATACATTTGGTCAACTTATACAACTTGATATGCAATTTACTTTAAAATAAACTTTAATAATCATAGTATTATGATTATATTTATTATATTAATATTGCAAACTTTGATAATTATTATAAGCTCATAAACCATAATCCGCAATTATAAATAATTAAAACTAATTTTAAATTATTATCATCTTATATTATATAATAAAACGTTTTTATTAATGATATTTTATTTTGTAATACTCAGTGAGTTCTTTTCAGGTAACTTTTGTGTTATATAGTCTTAGCATGGGCCATTAGCTCATATTATACTGTACGATATTTGTTTAATGCTTTTCAATAACACTATAATTCTTAAAAATAAATATTATGATTACACGGCGCATTGTATAGGCAATTTCGGTACATCCATGTCCGCAGACCGTAAATACATTTTTTTTCGGTAAGACTTATAATATTATTATTAAGACATTTTTTACCTTAAATAATAATAACCAATGTACAATTTTATATTTTATTCAAGTACTTAATTATTATTTATATACTTTTCACTTTTCGGTATAATAATATTAAGTGCGTTTAACATGGTTTTACATATTGCAACATTTAAAGTATATTGTTCGACCTTATAAATTAAAAGTTTATAGTTCTATATTCAACTTTTATACAATAGAATATTAGAACATCCTCATTCCTCGACGCATATATTATTTAATTTATATATTATATTACTTTGAAGTTATTATTCATCGGTAACATTATTCGTCGAGCAAACGTTTAGTTTACGAACATTTGCAAGCTTTTCGAGATAAATATCGAACATATTATTGCTCTGACTATTTTTTTAATGGTTACAATATGAGTTTCTTCTTTTTATAGTTCAAGAATAAACTAAAGAGTCGAATGATGACTAAATAAACCGCCGGACGACTTCGCGATGTTATAATGGAATACTAATGTTTTAATCAGATAGTATAGTCTTAAATCCATTGTTAACAATATTATAAATTGACTAATATTTTTCTCATAAGTCTAATACTAGATTATTAGATATCTTTTTGTATAATTTAGTTTTTAGAAAATATTATCAATTATTAAATTATATTATCAATATCTAATAATAATTACTGATTTTGTATAATAATTATTGTTGTAATTATAATTTAATTAAATTAGTTAAATGTTATTTATTTTGAGTGGAGTGTATAAGTGATCGTGGTTTTTTATTTTACAATATTATGTTGATAATTTATTTATTTTAGGTTCTGATTGGAACTACGATTGTATTGGTTTTACAATCATGCATGCCTTATTATTTTTATTTTTGTGTCTGCCATCATTATTTAGGGCATTGAAAATGCTTCGGTGTTCAACTTCGAAGGTAATTTTTGTTAGCAAATCGGATTTAGTCGGTACTTTGAGTGGTAAAAAGGAAAATATCGGTGGAGTTAATGCTTATTTCACAGGTAAAAAATCGTACAAATGGACATTACATGCACAAAAAAAAAGGTATAATCGGTGGAATTAACAATCGTCCGTAATGTCAATGACGAATCTTGATAATTACTGCGATGTATCTATTATAACTGAATCCCGGTATATCGACTTGACCGTAACCGGTTGACGACAATGACGACAACGACAAGGAAGACCATTACTAGTCGACGCCACTGCTGAAATAACAGTCGTGTCGAGCAATGCTCAAAACGAAATGGATGATTAAATTAATAACACCGGAAGAATCCACCGCCAGACTTATCGTGTGCACGTTAGGTATAATAATATAATAATATATAGTACCATAAAATACATATTATACGCCGTCCGTTACCCGCAGGATAGTACGCATCGGATCTCCAAAACCCCATTAAGTATACAACATATAGTCAGTGTAGTGAGTGTGCAGTAAGTATATGTATATTATACGACAACAGCAGCAGCAGTGCGTAATCCCTCAGAATCGTATATTTATTGTTTACGACCAAATTAGTATTGCGTCGTTGGTAGCGAGTGGGGTGTGTGTGCACGTGTATTATAAGTTGTATCAATATTGTGCTACTATTATAGAAATATGCCCAAGGCTATAGATCGAGGACCATTATTTGGGCTTCGGGATCAGCGTTGTGTACATATAACTTAAAAATTATTTAGATAAGACAACAGATAATCTCATTTTTATCTAGATAAAAGAAACCGATAATTTTATGCCCAGTTATTAGGTTTTTTCTTTATAAATTCAATTATAATACTTACACATACTTATAAACTTATATTTTAGATTATTTATTATAATTTATAATGTATAGATTAGCAGTATAGATATGCAGTATAGATTAAATTAATAAATTTGAATAAAAAAAAAAAAAAATAATATTCAATAAATATTCATTTATTGAGTATTTAAAAATGATCTAATTATTATTATAATTTTTATTATTTAATTTATTATAGACACAATTCATTGTAATAAAATCATATTAATCAAAATCAATTAAAATTAATAAAACAGTTATCTAATTATTTACAGATAATCAGATGAAAGTTTTATTTATCTAGATAAGAGAAAAAGATAATTATTTTTATCTAAATAACGCACAACACTGCTCGGGATACAGGGCTGTGGGCACATCTCAAACACTGGGAAACTGGACATCCCTCCTCCAACTAAACTTATTTTAAAGTTATTCGTTTTTTAATAATATATATTATTATTATATTTTCACTATCACTATTATTATATTAGTTACTAACTTTGGTTTACAAATTATATTTGTATAGATAAATAAGTGTATTCCCCGATTATTGCCCCCAGATAGTCGAGTGTGTGTATAATATTATACACATTATAATCACCCTCGTAGTTCATCAATATTTTACCGGCGACTACAGCTATTGTAGATCGACTATCATTACATGCACACACCACACATATTTAGCACATATATATCTTTATCGACATAAAACGGTCATGGATTAATAATAATTGCAAATAAAACAAAAATGTATTTTAGGATCAGTGCGCCAATTCCGCTTCTCATATTTTACTCTCAGCAAATTAATTACGCTTACCTTTTGGTTTTGTGCAATTTAATTCTATCATATCTATCTATATACAGTATTTTTAATCGATTGGAAAGACCGTGTAACTCTTATTCTAAAAGTAGTGTATATATATAAGTGCAGTTTTTTACTATGATTTATAAAAAAGAAATACATTCTTTGTTCCACACAGAATTTAAAAAACATGTTAAAACACGCTTAAAATAAGTTAGTTTTTATTTTTTGAAAAACAATTTTTTTCAAATTCTAAAATATGTATTTATTGAGTTTTTATTTACAATTTTTTATTTACTGTTTAGTGTTAACTATTTTAATGTTAACTATTTTAACTATTTTTAACTATCATTATTTTAAAATTTTCTCGGTGCATATAAATGTCTAAACTTCAGTTGACATTACTTTTGATTTTATTTTATTTCAGTATATATTTAATAAATAATAAAATAAAATATACCATATTAGAAGAGTAGGAATGTTATTAATAATTTAAAATTTCAATAATGAATTATTTTATTATTTTAGAAATATCGTTTATTATAATTTTATCTATAATTAAACATGTTATCAGACTGGTATTTATATTTTTATAAATATTAAGGTTGTAAATTTTATTATTTTTTTAATTTGCAAATTAAATTATTCATGGAACTTTGGAGCTGAAGAACTGATTTTCGGTGAAACCTATCCCCTTCTCCTTAATCCTAGTTTGAATAATCCTGAATTTGGTTTCTTATTTATAATAATTTATCATATTATGGTTGTTGTTTATACCACTTGGTTCCACGCAAAATACTGCATAATAATAATATAATATTATGCTGCTGCGCTGTAACAGTAGACAAGGGTTGGCATAAACCTAAAGGGCGACGGGCGACTACCGAAGATTAGCGAGTTATGCCACTGCAGTAGTAAACATTACGATTGAAGAATCCTCGAGGTTGATAGTTTAATTTAGTACACCCCCGCTTTTTTTCATATGCACTATATAGCTGCACAGGGGGACTGTTCTATACGGTAATACTACCCCTACGCCGCTAAGTGCCGTTTATTCAATAAAGAATACGCAATACGAGTACATAGACTACAGTAGGCTAATCCCCACATGCTAGTCTTAATAAAACATAAAAATATTATATAATATAAGGGGCTTTATCCCTAATAATTTGCCCTTCAGGCCACAACAAATAATGATGATAATAATAATAATAACAAATTGCCTAGGCGACATCGACCAGCTCGATCACTCAACCAGGCTTGACACTCGAAAATGTGTCTTCCGTGTTATCTTCAGCCTCCCTAAAGCGATGGCATCGATTTTCGGGCTCCTTACGGATCCAATTTATGTATTTGCTAAAGCACCTGTGCTCACTGAGTAACTGGGTTAATTGATACGTAATGTGGCCATGGCTCCTGCTGTACCATACCACAAGATCCTTGACAAGTTCTATAGTCCACTTGCCTGTCTCAGTTGTCTATAACTGGCGCTCCCATTGTTGTAGTGTTATCTTGGTAAACTCAGTCTTGGCCATGATCTCAGGTATGGCTACCGGCGTATCAACTGTAATACTTCTATTCCAGTACATATCATCACGCTCACTTATAAAGAAGTTTATAGGGGTATAGCAATAGTCATATTAACGGAGACCTGCAATGCCGTTCGATAAGCGCAAATGCAGCACTGCGCCACTCCAAGTTAAACCCGGAAGAGTTAGTTTCAGCACCGTTCAGTAAGAGTCTTGAAGCAGTGTCAACATATTTACGCTTGAAAATCACTGCATCAGTCTTCTGAGTGGCTAACGCCAGTCCTAGTACGGAGATTTCAGTGACAACAGCATCGAGTGCCCCATTGACCATCATCTTCACCACAGTGCAATTTTTCCCCCACGCAACAATTAGTATGTCATCTGCAAATCCTAGGAATCCTATGGTTCCATAAAAACGAGCCCACAACTGATCCCTGGAGGACTCCACATGTAACCTTACTATACTTATATTGCTGCCCACAGTCTCAGAGCAGGCAACCTTGGCCTATCTGGTACTAAAATAAGACCCAAACAGTCTCAGAAGGTACGGTTGGATCTCCTAACTCCGCAGTGCATCCAGCGCGTGCTCCCATCCGATCGAATTGAACGCATTTCCAATGTCAAAACCATTCGTCACGCACATGTCCTTATCATTCATTGTATTGCGGGCATGCAATGAACCCGCTACTTGAGAACCGGCGTAAATGCCAGCCCTATACATACACACCGTTTCAGAAGTTCCTACCTTAGATAAATTATTCTGTATTGAACTATTTACAAATGATTTCAGGAAAATTCTACCCGCGTTTTTTACTTGCCACTAGGATGATGGCTGGAACCTTGACGTGGTTTTACCAGTGTCCTGTTGGGTTGAAGCCAGTTCATTTCCTTCTAGTCTGACCGCTCCACAAGAGTCGACCAAGCTCTCGTGGGATTGTTTAAATCAATTATACCCTGCTTTATTTTCGAGATTTTTCTTCCTCTAAGGTTTTGCTTGATGGGGAGCAAGCTACTTCCAAATCTGCCACTTCTAACTAATTAAGACCAGAAGTAGCTCTTCAGCTCCAACTTCAACCAATTAAGGTCAAAGCCGGGTAGGAACCGCTTAGTAAAGTCGAAACGGGCCCTCAAGCTTTTCTACCACGACAAAGTTGGCTCCATTGGGAGAGTAATTTAGTACACCCAGCAGGGTAAAACCCAGGAATGATTTAAAGGAAAAATTAAGAATTTTTTTTTTTATTGTCATAACTATTATTCTGTCATATTTTTATCGAATTGTGATTAAAATAGTACCTATACCTATGCTATGCAAACGTAAAATAATGATACAATGTTAAGGATGATTGTTGTACGGAGAGGAAAACGTAATTTATGCGTATTAGATATATGTATTCTTTAAATGTTTATAGCTAATAAATCATAAGTAGATAATAATATAATATGATATTGGACATGTTATACTTGACTCCTAAATGTCTAACTGTTTTGTGAAAGAAAATGTCGTCTATACCCCGTCCAGGGAGAAAACGCACCCCGTTCGTGCATTCAAATGACGGAGTTCCGCGTCTCTAGACGAATTTCTCTTACCATGTGGCTACCGGTGGTGAGCATCATCACGCCATCTCGCTGTAGGCGCAGTCGGAGGTGACGATGATCACGTACGACGGACGTTGATCGGGCTGGTTAATGGTGGGAATGCACCGTCGAGGTGCGTTCTCTCGCTGGATGGGGTATAGTCTGAATTTGTAGATCGCGATCATAATATTTTGCATTATAATGTCATAAACATTAAAGTACAGATTTTCGTATCCTAAAAGTATTCAGTTAATATAGAGTGCAAGTAGTAGTCGAGTAGGCATTGTATTATAATATTGTAAATATATCGTAATAATACTATATAGTAGATACTAGGTACAAATAAATAATTAAGTAATTAAATAATTTGAAGTCGGTTTTCCTCGAGATGTGTGATAATCAGCCATTATGATATTGTTATTATTATTATATTCGAGTGTGTAGGTAGAGCATATCATGAGGTGTATATTTTATAATACTTATATAATTGACGGTGAAACCGCGAAAATTAACCTCAATAATATTTTACTTCTCCAAGGGTGAAATTCATTTTAACGATTATTTATCTCGCTTAAATTTTCGCTGGTAAATATTTACCCCTGGTAAAATTTAACTGGGCCGGAATTCATTGGTTCTATTGGAATTTGAAATAGCAATAGACATGGATAACAGTTGATGTAATAATTAGGTATTACGTATAATTGTTGTAATAATCACTACCACGTTGATCATAAATGGACTAATTTTAGAGTACAAATTTAGTTAGTTAAAATGATAATCTATTATTTATGATTATAAATAAATGAGACGGGAATTTATCATACAAAACATAGCTGATATAGGATGAACAGATCAAAAAAAAAGTAGTAGGTATACATTTGTTTTAAATATCAATTATTTATTTATTTATTTATGCCTATGATACTCGGCATGAAATATCATTTAAATTTAAATTTAACAGCATTAATAGGTAGGTATATATATATATATAGAGTATACAATAAAATAAAACAATCTAAAATATTAATAAGATATGTTCTTCAAATGTAGTTGTTAGAGTCAAATATTAAGTTTCAATTTACATTTTTTATTTGATAATTTTTCAGCCGAAAGTTTTAAACTATTCTATCAATTGATTTGAAACCGAGCTTAGTCGGTTGTTTGATAACTTGTGTTTTCTGTGTGGAGTACGACTTTTTTGAAAAAAACATTTCAGATACAACAAAAATGAGAGTGAGAAGACAATGGATGTTATTTCTTAGTTCTTACCTACAGTGTAAATCCTCCTCAAACTTAGTAAATATTAATATGATGAATACAAACATGAAAATCGATATTTTATTTAATATTTAGATAACTACGTCACGTTATAATATTATAAAATAATATACTGATGGTGGTTAGCTATAAATCTGTAAAATGCTAAAACGCCCATAAATAATAATAATCATTAAACGATGTCAAAACTCGACTTCGAGGTGTAATTACATCTAATTACTGCAACAATGTTCGATGTATATGACGTATGCATCGATATAAAATTAACAGCACAGTAGTTGTGGATTAAATCGGAAAATAATAATTATAAGATTACTTAAAATTGTTTTTTATTCTTGTCATTCCGGACCATTTATTATTATAAACTGCCAAAGTATAATTCAATTTTAGAAACCAATTTAATTATACTGATGGGGATGCTTCGTATTTTTTCCGATCCCCAATCAGTCGCACACGTATTGTTTTAATCAATTACGGTTTTTTCGAGTTATCCTATTGGTATAGTGCGCTTTATGAAAGTATAATGATTACTTTTTTTTCGGCAGTTTTTAACAGAGTTATAAAGTAATGAGTTTTTTTGTTCACCGACTGTATTCGTATTACGTATGATATTGTAAAGATATTTTTACTGAATGACACGAATTATTTGATAGGATATTATAACAATAACAATACAGCAAACATTGGCTTAATATGAGTATGATAATATGTACAACTCATAATAACTCAAATCCTCACCTTAGAGTTCCAAAGATGTATGGTAAGTGCTTATGGATTATGATTTATTTGTATATTTATCCAATTTATTTAGCTGTTTACCACTCATAGTCATACTTAAACATGCATGTTTCTTGACGAGCTGCCGTGTCTCGTATATTCTAGTATAAATGTTAAAAGAAAAATGAGAGAAGTTGGTAACTAATCTGCTGCTCATATATCAACATTTAGGAAATTAAAATAAAAATGCAAAATATCTAAAAGTAGCTTTAAGAGAGTCAAAATATTTTTAAAATCATATCATCACCATAAATAGAAAATGTTAATATAAATATTTGGTGAAAATGTCAAATGTCTACAGTTATTTGTTTTTAAATTACAACAAAAGAAGAAAATTGTTTGATAAGAAATCATTGTTAATTTACTCTTAAATATCCAATATCGTCAAAATTCAAATTTCAAATGCTCATAAAAAATGATCATGGATTTAAATACTTTTTTTTTTAATTCTAGTAATAGCAACTCATGAGGTCCCTTGTAATAAATGTTAAGTTTTTCGACCGAACGATTGTTGCTCGACACTAAACACTAAAGAGACATTGCATTCAAGACTTTTACTGTACGAAACGTGTAACGACATTCTTTAGCTAATTTTCTTTCACACACGGGCATACGATATCGTAATGTTCAAGTATAAAATTGGGAATTAGTGAGTTTTATTATTCGGCGAGGGTAATAAAAAATATGTTTTCCACTCCACTGCGCGTTTCACGGACGAAAAATGATATTAAAACAAATGTTATTTTTTAATTTTTATTTTCACAATTGTTTTTATTGCTGCTGCGCGCCGCCGTGAGTTTTAAACGTTACGGCGGAGCCCTCATATAGGTTTACGGCGTAACTTCAACTATACAATATATTATTATTATACATATATATATAACATTTCGCCTGTATAAAATATATAATATTCTACGCGAATATAAAACATATGCGAGTATAAAATTATATAATATACGTACGTGTGAGGATGCGTGTGTGTGTTTGTAATCGCACATAAATCCACCGCCGCCGTTGTGGGGGCTTAAAACGGTAATAAATGACTAATGCCGCACGCGCGTATGTATATATATATATATGCGCGCGCGCGCGCGTGTGTGTGTGTGTGTATATATATACACGTGTTCATGTTTTCGTCGCGTGATAAATAATCGCAAGAGGCAACAGAATTTCTCCTCACTATTAAACTTGTCGGAGCGCTGCCGGTTTTCAATCGTCCGCTGTTTTTAATTCGACGCGATTATTCACTAGTAATAGCGTTAAAAAATATATGGCCTCTCGTCACGGTGTCCTCCGATTTCCGACTAAATATAGTGAATTAATCATTTATGCGAATCGTCAAAGAGGGTGTAACGGTACGAGAGAGGGGTAACAGTAACACACACACACACACACACACACACACACACACACACACACACACACACACACACACACACACACACACACACACACACACACACACACACACACACACACACACACACACACACACACACACACACACACACACACACACACACACACACACACACACA
>JACXSJ010000961.1:0-53710 GCA_014851325.1 Pentalonia nigronervosa | reverse complement strand
ATCAAAAAAATTAATAATGCTAACTCTATATGAATAATATGTTTTATTTTAGAATATAACGGATAAAATATACTAAGTAATATCGTTACAACAATATTCAGTTTATTTTGGATCAATATGTGTTTTTATTCGTTTTATCGAGAAAAGTCTGGCAATTCTTGTTTTGATTGAATGCTATTTATTGAAATGCTTTTGAACGTTGCCTGAGCCAAATAATAAGTTAAGATTAACCTCAAGTGATTTACATGCATCTAAACAACCTAAATTAGGTCTATTAGGTTAAATCCACTGCATTGGATAGCAAATAATATGTGAACAGTAAATTATCATGTAGGCAATCCATCTGCCGTGGATTGTGGACTCCATGAGGTACGTAAGTGAGTAAATTCAGAATTAGGTAGGTACATGAAAACTCTCATACATAAACTATCAACTCTCATGTAATATAATTTGAGATAGAATTTATTATTTCGAATCCGTAAACGCGACGATTTGATGCATGCGCTTACCACATATGCCTGATTAACCAATGGCTATTATATTTTAAACACAAAATAAATTACTAATTTCTATAATTGATTTCTACTATTACTATTACAATTTAAAGATTATATTAGTAATTTTTGTTTATTAATGGTTACCATTGGTTACAACTTATAAATTATAAGCATTTTATATATAGTAAAACCTCTAAATACCGGACACTTTTGGTCACTAAAATTGTGTCCACTATTTAGAAGAGGTGTCTGCTATTTAGAAGTGTCCGTTAAAAGAGGTTTCACTGTATAAGATAAGTTGTATCCAATGGCAATCATTTGTAAACAAATATTTCCATCGTAAATCTCAAAATCCTCGTGTGAGTATCTCTTTAAAATGCGAATCTTGATTTAAAAAATAGCCTATGACCTATTCTCGGACCTACCAAATATACACAAAAAATTTCTTAAAAATCAGTTAAGCCGTTTCGGAGGAGTTCAATAACAGACACCGTGACCGGAGAATTATATATAGATATAAGCACGCGCTTTTTCCCGTTGATATAACCAATTAATTTTCAAAACATTGACGAAATTCCGAGGCACATATTACATGATGTTTTCGCTCTCTTTTATAATTAGTTTTAACGGTCCAAAGAAATTTTAATTAAATTAAATTTTCTATTGGATGTGTCGTCGGGGATTCTATCGCGCCATCACCCTTTACGACTAATGCAACAAAAACAAGAACAACAACAACAACATTTCAAATCATAGGTATATAACCGACGTACCAATGATTTTTATCTTAGATTTTTTTTTCTTTTTTCAGTAATCGAGTTTGTTTTTCTTCACTTCAATTATATTCACACACCAATTACCTAAACATTTTTATAAATAATAATAATAACAATAAATATAAATTATTTTAAGTCTGGGAGATTATATTAAAATTGTCCCCGTTATTTACAAACTTCTAATGAATTTTGAATCTGAATTATTCCGTTTTCAATAATCATAAAATGGCATATACTATAATTGCATAATATTATGATATTTAGTACTACTGCAGAAGTACTACATCTGATTCATTTTTTTACTGAAATTATAATTGTTCAATGTCATACCGTATTGCACTTAATATGAAATGTGATTAAATTGATCATTTTTTAATTCAAATTCACTGATGATGAACTTTAATACACCAGTTTTAAAGGAATACCTATGTTTATTGAAAAAGTAAGATTACGTACGGACTAACTTTTTGGGAACACAATTCCGTTTGCCTTATAGATTGCTATTGTGATTTTCTGTATAATGTTTCTATTTATTAATAGTAAATTATTTGTGATTAAAAATGATTAATAAAAAATTGAATTTACTTATTGTTAATAATTTATTATTTATTTAAAATTATAATTTTAAAAGTTCAAATCTTTTTTTTTAAAAAAACCACAAATTAATAAATAATAAATTAATACCTTATTAGTGCCTATGATAAATACTTGATGAATATTAGATCATAATATTTTGATTAATCTTATATTAATTTTAAGCTTGAATAGCTTGATCTATAAACATTTTATATATTATTTCAAAGCAGTTTGATTGTAACATGTTTTTTTGATACTGATTGGCTATTCGTGTAAATCTCTTCTTGTGCTCGCTATATAACTAAAATTATTATAAGTAAATAAAAATTCTTTACTGTGCGTTCTAAGTTTGGTAAAAGCTTTTACATACCATTTTTCGATAAATATCAGTTATATCAACTAACGATTATGTTTAAATTTATTTTGAGTTTTTTAAATAATTTTCTTTTAATCAATATTTTAGATTTTTTTTTATGGAGTTTTCGATAAACTGCTATTTGCATTTACATATAATTGCATGCAATAAAATTTTCCAAAACAACTAATTCCAGATGCGTTAACTAACTGCAAATATTTAAAAATTAATTCAATATAAAATCCTTATACATTTTATAATATTTCAAAATTACTAGGCAGTATCTACTTAAGGTTATGAAACTCCGACAACATTGCATAATGCTTTTCGGCAAGATTGACGCAATCGCGTGAAATAAAAAATGTGCTGATATGATCAGAATGAAGTCGTATTGAACCCAAACGGCAAATACATACACAAATAAAAATATATAACCTTATGCGCTATGATTAAATAAAACTATTTAAAAATTGATCAGTACTAGTTTTACGATAAAACGTTACAGTTATATATTTCATATTTTCACAAAAAAAACGATATGAAAATTGTATTATTACGATATCGTTGTTACAGTAAGAATAAAAAACTACATTCTGTCAACGAAGTGTCAGTAATTTGTTTTGTGGAATTCACAGCGGTAAATATTATACAACGAACGACTTTTTAAAATAAAATACCAATCAAATTTGTTCTTTACAAAATAAACCCCCGGTGAAGGGATATTAAAATTAAAGTCTAAAAATATATTTGTGCCGTTTTTGTCTGAGCTGAGCAACTCGAAAGAATTTTAAGTTTTTCCGTACTTTGCAATATAATACACTTACGTACTTCGTTACGTATATTTGCAATTCGCATTAGATTCGAGCCAGTTCATTGATAAATTTGATTATACCAGATTATAATACATAATAAGCTCTACAGTAACTATTCACGTATTCAATGTTTTCATCTCGCCAGTAAAATATTACTCGTAAAAATAACAATAGTAAGTAAAAATTGAACACAGATACCAAAAAAAGGAAATATTTCAATGGAAATCCTAGGGAATAAAAAAAAAAAACCACATACAATATTTAGAACTATATTTTTTTGTGTCATTGTCATATTATTTAATATTTTTTTTTCAAATAACTAGGTACCAATTGTAATAAAATATCTAAGAACAAAATGGCATGTTTTTTTATTTGGTTTTTACAATGCGGCTCATTTTAATTGAACAGATCATAACATATTATATGAGATAACTTTTAATATTATTTTATGCTATATTATAATATGTATATAATATATGTATATTATAAATACCCATAAGCCATTTCATATTAAATTACCGTTGACGATACTAAAACTAGCACTTTTACGTACAGCTCGTCACTGTTTCTAGTGTTTCAGCATTTCTATGTGTACATAAATTATGAGCATATTTTCAAAGATATCTAAGTACTTGACATGTAAAAACTAACTTCTTTTCTACCGAAAAACCAATATTTATATTGCAAATTGTTTATTGTGTATTGTATACATATTAGTACAACGTTTAATATTATAATATTGTGTTTATAGCAGGGGCAAAACATAATATATATTTTAGTTTCTTAACGCTTACACCAAAATATCGAAGTTATATATTTTTTATTTAATATTTACATTTTTTTTCTTTGATTTAACACGTAATGAAGGTAAAATCGTATTTTGTAAAATATGTGAGTGAAGGAAAAAATGAATTCTCGTTTGGGACTTTTAATATAATCTCGTGCAGTTCAATGGAACTCTGCGAGCGATGTTCGCGTCGCACGTCCCTCATACGAGCACTGTCAAAATAGTTTTCCCTGCGGAATTCGGTCTCGCTAATTCAAAAAGGAAACCGATCATTGAACAGGAAAAAAGAATCGACGACTTGTCAGGACGAAGTAAAAAAAGAAAAAAATTTCCTTCAAAAATACACGAAACATTCTTGCATTTTATTTTATTTATTTTTTTGCTTTCAAAAGGTTGCCTCCCTGGCTAAAG
The DNA here is from genome assembly GCA_014851325.1 of Pentalonia nigronervosa. Taxonomy (NCBI): domain Eukaryota; kingdom Metazoa; phylum Arthropoda; class Insecta; order Hemiptera; family Aphididae; genus Pentalonia; species Pentalonia nigronervosa. The sequence continues at coordinate 49,496 of JACXSJ010000961.1, read as the reverse complement.
AAAAGTATTTCGTAACTCATTCACTCAAACCAGTGGACTGTAAACTTATTGTTATATCGGATGTTCTCCCACATCCTACCGCTGGACAGAGTAGGTTCGCAACACTTTTGTAGAAGATAAGAAATATTCAGTTCTGGAGTTCTATATTGCCATATGATGATCGTATTCAATTATTCATAGCACATTATCACAACTCCGTTGAAATGATTTTATTTTATATATTTTTTAATGTTACAATAATTAATTCGAAGACCATATTCAAATTGGCGTCATAATTAGCGGTTTCATAATGATTATTTAATCCATCAAACCAACTGGAATGCTGTGGAAATATTTATGTGAAAATGAAAAAGGCATAAAAATCCATAATTTAGTTTTGTTATAATATATAACGAGGGACATTAAATATAAATTTTAAATTGATTCACAGAAGTTGATGACCACATTCGTTAAGCGCCTACGACAAATCTACTTCATCAGTTCAAACAGATTACATTTAAACACATAACTTGAACTACATCAAATTTAATATTTAATGTAAGTTATTATACTTTAAAATAGGTATAGTAATTTAGTAAATAAAAAACTGTCGATTTCAGTAATACTCACTTTTTATAATAATTTAAAATTATAGAACTATTCAATCTACTTAAAACATTATAATATTAAAAATCAATAATCAAAATATACGCCATTTAATTTTATTTAATTAAATATTTTGAACTTAAATTGAACAAGACATTTTTTTTTCTCTACAGATTTAAAAATATCAACCGTAATAATAAAAAAAAGTACACCTCTCTTAAAAACCACATTGACTAATAAGTAATAACTAATAAATATAACATGTAACGAATTATAATATTTAACAACTAATAGTGAATAGTTTGGTAAATGTGCATTTTAATGACATAAAATATAGTCAATAGTAAAGGGCTTCTCTTTAACATTCCTAATTATTGTGAGATGGGTAGAATCTTTTGTTACCATAAAATTGCTTTTGGGGCTTTAGTGAAACACTTAGCTATTCCCTAAAGACTAGTGAATTTTGTAGGTATAGTTACCATAGCAAACCTTCGAATACTATAAGCTTATAAATTATTAAACTTAGTATTACTTCTATATTAGTAAGGAAAATCGTTTTTAACGGAATACATTTAGTTACGGGTAAAATATCAATATTTTGGAATTCACGAAAAAACGTAACTAACATAATGCACATTAGTCACATACTCGCCTACCTTTTCAATGCTAATGCATATTAATATATTATAAAAATGAAAACTAGGATAGTCGCTCTACTGTATAGTATAAGTTTTGAGTGAACTTAATTTATTGACTAATAAGTGATTTAAATGGATTTCTCAAATTTGAATTCAACGATAAATCATAACAAACGAAAAACGATTCTAAGCGAAAATGATGATGTGTCAACCTTTATTTCTAAGAATGTTTTTTTTTAATTTGTTATAGTAGTGTCTATAAAGGTTGAATTAATTTTTGCTAAAAACTTCGTATTTGTACCTATATTATATAATAAATATTATAATATTTTATCGTATTATCTATTAATCTATACATAAAATCTTCATAGATGAAAAATAAATAAATATTATATTATTGTTTAAATATGTATAAGTTATTAGTAATACCAATTACCAACAAGACGCTCCACTTCTTTATATTATACTCACTGTAAATATTATTACATAATTATTATAAAAGGTTATCGATTGAAAAAATATTAAAAATTAGGAAAAAAATACTATCTAAACTTTTCCCAATATTTGAGTATTTTAATTAAAAAATAACTCACAATACATTATGAGACATATCTCTCATTATCATTAGAAAGCTCAGATTTGGTCAAACAGTAGGATGAATTATAATTCCTTGTTGGTTACTTAAGGAAATGTTTACTAAATACAATTGTGTTTCTTCAAAAGTTAGTAAATAAAAAATGATAAAATAAAGTATAATTTTAATATACAAACACGTCATGCTACATGATTTACAATTACTATTAATCTTTATATTGCTTAATAAATTCAAAATGTTAATTGATATATAAATGTTTATAAAATTGTTATTTTTATTAATTTATTTCATTGAATGTATTTTGTCTTTTTCACCATGAACTTTAGATGACCTAACCAACTCAACTGTAGAAATAAAATAATTTATGATATAATTACTATTAATATTATTAAATAAGAATCAAAAAAATAATATTATAAAACGTTTGGTTTTTAAATTTAAATACTATCAATATTGTGTATTTTGTGTATAAACTTTATAAAAAGTTAAAACCAATTACAAAATGGAAATATTCTTGAAAGCAATTATTTAGAGGCTACGATTTGTTTATTCATTGTAAATAATACATATATTGGAAGATCCTTTTGGTTAAGTCCATATATATTGGGTGAGATATTTTATAAAATGAAATACTTTAACAATTCGTATTAAATATCTTCTTGAAATTATATATTAGTTGATATTTCTAAAAGTATTACAGATTGTAATCAAATAGTAATTTAGTTCTAATATTTATGACAGTTTTTTTTTTTTTTTGTTTAATATATTATGCGTTTAAAATTTTAGATTCCGCTATAGTAAAATAAAATAGAATCCGTTAATGTTACATATAAAAGTTTTAAACTCTTTCTTGTATATCTTAAATTAACGGCTCACCCCCTAGGCTAAATAACTAGTTCTTGACATATATAAATATTGATAAAAATGCTAGTTAAAATTTTTTTTTTCATAGTGAATGTTAGTCAATATTTATGTTTTATTTATATTAAATTAAAGCGCTGGTTAAACGGTTATAATCAATAATAAGTTATGTTTGTCGGTCAAAATGGCGAGAATTTGAGTCTTGTGAAAATTACCAAATTCGAAAAACTTATTTTTAATCCAAATCTTATAGCACATTCTAAATTTCTGACGGAACGTGAATTTATAGACAAAATCATATCACTATGAAATATACGTCCGAATTTTGCTAAAATTTATTTCCTTATAATCTTAGTTAAACTGTACATACAGCTATATAAGTACTACATATTAATAGGTATGTACCTATACGATATTGAACGTGAACGCACTAAGATAAATACCGTGCTTGTATAATTTTTTTCAAACAATTATTAACCATGATGTATAATTCAATTATTAATGGTAAGGTGCATTTGTATTTTCTGCTTTTTAAAGTGGCTTTCAAAGTATTAAAATTAAAAAAAATATTCTATAAAAGTAAACTTACTTTCTTGTGTTTTTTTAATTTTTTATTTAATAACTTATACTATATTATGTTTACGTTACATAAAAATAATAATGTATAGCACAATCCTTTTATTTTAGTCAATTGTTCATCTAACGATGATAAAATATATGTTTTCAAATATCATATTATTTTTTTGTGATGGAGAATGCGTATTATGTTAAAATTAAAATCAACGGGAAACATTTACTCTTATTTAATGTAAGACATTTTTGTTTTGAAATATGCGTATAAGTAGAAAAGAATAGTTAATATACACAAATTGTACAAATAAAAGAAGATGAAAATAAACAACTTTTATGAATATACAGTCACCTCTAACAGTAAATTAAAATACGAGGGAAAAAGAAAACAAAACATTGAGAACATTGAGTTATTGTGGTACGCGGTACAGAAGCTAATATAATAATATACTTACATTAACTGAAAATAATTAACAATATTCTCATTAATCGATTTCATGAGCTGAAGTTTAGTGCATAAGTAACATTAAAAATAGTTAACATAAAAATAATTTAATATGTATCGCATGACTAAATGAATAGGTATGGTCACAACTTTGTGATATGTATACCGCCGCATTGTCTTGTCTCTCGTGTAGTTCTTCACTAGTATTATATTCTGATAATATTGCCGACCAATGAAATTCGGAAAACTACGTGCTTAGGTTTATGGGTGGAATAGTGAGAGGATGCACAAACCGGATAAAATACTGGTTTTTTGTGTTCATATTTATGGAGTATTTATTTAGTCATGACATATCATTATAATTTTAGATTTTTTATTTTAATATGGAACATAATATTAACACTAGCTAACTGATTAACCATACATATATTAGTGTTTTACATATTGGTAGAAAACATTGAACTAAAGGTATTAATAGTAATATAATATAATACGGCTAAACTCATAGAAAAATACGAAAACCTAAGATATTTGGACAAGCCGGAGAGATTTTATGTGTTTACATATTATCTAATAATATTTAGATATTGTGTGATGCTCAATATTTGGTTCACTAAGAATGTAACATAACAATTTTTTTTTTTTTTTTTTTGAAATTTAATCGATATTAAAAAAGAGGGAGTTTTGTATTCGAATTTGAAAATATATTGTATACCTATATAGCAGTGGTTTTCAAACTTTTTTTAGTTAACAACACACTATGTTGTTCATATAATTTTCACGACTTATGTCCTACTTATTTTTAAGACCTTTTTTTTATTCATTATTTGATAGTTTTAACACCAAATCAAATAAACAAAATAATACAAAATATTGTATTTTTTTATTAATTTTAATTTTATTTATTTTAATTATAATTATATTTTATGCCTTAATTCTTTATTAAGTAGGTGCATGAGAAATGAATGCTTGATGAGTGTTACAAATTTCTTTAATTCTTGAACGAGTAGAAGTTAACAGACATACCCGTCATTCACTGAAAAAAAACTTTCAAAACAACGCTGCACACCTAAAGATTGCTCGAGGCATACCGGCATCCAGTTCGAAAACTACTTCTATTTAGGCTTTACATTCACAATCGATCGAAATTATTTTTTAAAAATACCTGTTCACGTGTGAAGAAAATATATTTAGAATAGGTGGGTAATATATTCAATTATGTAAATTATTCATTGTTAGGAGGAGAATTAATAAATGAAATAATTTTGGGTTTGGGCAAATTCTAAAATTAAAATATTCTCAACCTCCTTATCCGACGAGAGTAATTATAATAATAATAATAATAACGATAATAATTTTTAAAATTTTTTTAAAAAGTTCATTATCAATTATTTGTTTATTATAACGCAAGTGTACCTAACTATTTTATCATTAAAAAAATAAAGCTATTCGTATAAAATTAAAAATTAAATTATCATCTTTGGACTACAATAATTTTTGATGTTTAAACTAATTTAAATTATTTTCGAATTCTGAACTATTTTTTATCATAATGTTAACGTATCCATCATCATTACTATGGAAGATAAGTTTCAAGGTGCCAACTGCAGGCAAATAATTTTAAAATAAAATTTAAAAATTAGACGTTAATGTCGATTGAAAATAGAAATGTTGAAAATTTTAAAAACAGAGAGGCTTTAACGCTAATTAATTATTCAGAAATTAATTTACAAAGTACGTTTTCCGTACAAATAAAATTTTTCCTACTGTATCTATTATTAAATATAATATATTAAAAATTTAAAAATAATAGTATGACCATCGCAATGTTAAATAATTATAAATCAAATCAACAATATTATTATGTTTAAGAAAAGAAATTGAGAAATAAATACTGTTCAATTATGAAAACATAAGTAAACTTATAATTTTACGAACAGTTTAAAATAAAGTTGAAATTGGTTCGCCCCTAATACTTAAATTGCACAAAATATATAGGTAATCATGTTTAGCTATAATAAGGATTGCAATATTCATTACAAGCTGAAACCTATTTAGTGCACCTATCATACATTTTCTTAATCTTACAATTTATGAGTCTACAGCTGCTATAGTGAGGTTTCGATACAAAGCGCCCTTATAGCTTACTTTAATATCGTATTACGTATTATGTTAGTTGTCCAAGACAATCGAAAAAAGTAAACCAATCATAAACAATGTAATGGGTTTATAATCCTATCTAACTATTTAACGAAGTTATATTTCACTGAGTACACTTCTACGCTTTCGTATGTTCGTAGTTAATTCCTGTTTATATTTAAATTATCAGTCACTAAAAATATAATATATGCAATATCTAAAACGAATTTTGGACGAAATTCGTATGCCATTGAACTTAAATAGCTTATAAATTATAAGACGTAACATCATAGAGCGACTGACAGTAAAATAAATCATGTAACAACACATATGTTAAATTATAAAGTTTGTGACATTTTTCGAGGTAATAGTTACGAACATTTATAACGTAAAGTACGTATGTTATAATTATGTAATTAACAAATTTTGATAATATTAATCAAACGTAATAGATTTTAACGATAATGGTATGAATACGTGTGTGTGTTGTCTTTACAAGTCGAGTTGAATCTATGCTCCACAAGAAAGTGTGTATTAGGTCTGTAATAATATGATGACGTATAACAGACATTTGACATAGATACCACGCTTGCACCTTTATATACGTATGATGAGTGAATGCTTATATTTTAAGTGGCTGTAATAATGAAATAATAATGAATGGTTTTAATTTTTAATGAAAAAAAATGTACCTAAACATGTGAGTACCTACCGCTCTGGTGTCGAGTGGGTCACTGTAATGGATGTGTTCAATTTGAATTCAATGATAAACCATTGCGTACCAGAAACGATTCTGAGTGAATAGGGTCTGTCAGTCTATATTATTAACTATATTTTATGATATAATTATTGCTATAAAAGTAATTTATTTTACTATTGGTAAAATACAGTAGGTCGATTTAATTTTTGCCTAAAGCATAGTATTTGAAAATGTCATTATCATTGTTTAATCTGCTTTAAAAGTTTTAACTACAACAAAATAACTGAAATTGTTATTCTATGTTTAATTATTCAATTTTATCAAAAACTCAAAATGTCTATAAAAAAAATCTGTTTTAACATATTTTTTTATATTTTCTGATTACAAAATGAAATAATTATGAGATATCATGTATTACATCATTCATGCTTTGGCTTTAAAAATTAAACATTTTATGAATTCAGAATTTTTAACTGCAAAATAATTTGCAAATTTTCGTAATTTTGATGGTTTTTGTCCAAATTTTAAGCTTAAACGCTTATAATAAATAATAAATAAATAGATTTTCAATATTCCTTATATGGTATATTAACAATTTATGAAGAACCTTGTATTAAATACTAAAATTGTTTTTTATCGTCATTTAAAACAAAGTAATGAATAAACATTTCGTGAAAATTTCACCATCTACGATAACTCTTTTTTAAGTTACATAAAAAAAAAACAAAATTTGGTTAAAAACTGGTTTCGCGTAAAAATTTCCGTTTTTTATTATTTTTTCTTTTTACTGACGCACTTGAAAAGTAGGTACTGTGCATTTTTAATTTTGACCTTTCAAAAGTACCAATTTAATCTAATTTGCTACAAAAAACCACCTGCTAATCAAGATAATAAAACATGATAATCAATCATTATTTCGACTACCTATTGTGCATATATATATATATATATCAGAATCTAAATGTTTAATTTTGATTACAGTGTATAATACGGTTATATTAAAATATATGCTATCGTGCTGTATCTACAAGTAATTTCTTTTTATTATTTCATATGTTATACACAATCTATACAACTCAAAATGTACAAAAAGCATATCTATGTGTTAACACAGTAATGTTGACTGCTAATTATAGGAGAAAAAAGTTAGTTTCACCGGGGGGGGGGGAGATGTATATATATTTTTATTTAGTCTACAATTATTTCACAGTCCTGGGGTCTTTCAAGGCAACGTGATGGTTTTCGAGTATGGTACCTGTGGCTTGTTTTTTAATTAGTGGATTGGAATGATTTTGGTTTGAAAAGTTGTAGTAACGACATAAGCGACAAGCTGTTTTTCTACATTATGAATATAGAAATCGGAGTGGCAGAGTTTAGTTTGTAACAAGTAGTAAGAAGCATGAGTAATAAGCTAAAGTAGAGTTTTAAATTTGAAAGTTTAAACTTTTATTACGTTTGATTTTTTTGCGGACTCCAATGCTTAGATTGTTTGATACTGTCTAATCATAAAGGTTTAAGAAGAAATGTGTGAATACTTAGTTTGGTAGGAATACTGAGTATTGAAGACTTGAACAATAGATTACGAAGTAAGCTTTTTTATTATTGATAACAGAAATCGTTTTTCGTGTTTATACGTACTCCAAGTGAGACGCTTATCAAAGGAAATGTCGATCTATAGAAGTTATAACTGTTAAAATTAATTATCCTTCATTTAATATAACGTTTGGCTCAAGTTATTATATATTAATAATATTAATTTCTTATAATTATACCCACTTTATATTATGTTTTTTAAATAATGGTAAAACACGTCATATTTATGTATATATTTTAAATTCTGAACGTATTTTTAAACGCAATGTTTTCTGCAAAAACTATTTCGACCTATTGTATTATTAACATTAAAAAGAATTATTTTAATAGCGATAATATTTTAAAATACATTTATAGTTATGTAGGCTGACAGACAGTCTTTGCTCAGAATCATTTTTCGTATATAATGATTTATATCGTTGAATACAAATTTAATACATCTAAGAAAGTGACCCACTCAACACTTACTGTACAGCAGAGCGGTACCCACTTGCTGACCTTTTTTATTATTATTGCTAAACCAAATTCTATAAGAACAATATTTAACTCAAACAAATTATTTTTGGTTTACTAATTAGTAATTAGTAATAAAAATTGAAAGTTGTAATAGTATTTATAATATTATAAGAAAATAGTTAAATAAACATTTTGAAAATATTAAATATTTTAAGTAAATTAGACTCACCTGAAAATAAATTTAATTTAGGTATCATAAAGTACACGTGTACTGATACAATATTTATATTTTATGTATTTAAATCATACAATTAGTAATTACTTATTACTCCTAATTGTTAATAGTAAGTATAATGTGTATTCTGTTAACCAATGTTTATGAAATAATATATTATTTTTAGAGTGGTTAAGACTTTGAAAACTAAGCTCATTAGCCTGTGGAACTGCGGAGGAGAGTACTGCAGGGTTTTTAACACACGTGTATGCATGTGTAGCAAGGTTTTTACTACTACAATATTCTGATGGTCACCCATCCGGGAATTAGTAGTAGCGAGCGTTGCTTACTCTCAGTCGCAGAACATGCCACGCCAAGCTACATATTATTATTATATTAGAACAATACTATATGTATATACAAGAAAACCATTTGAACGTCTTGCACGTATGTGTATTTACGTTATAATCAACCATTGTGGTACAGGAACAAAGAATACTATATAAATATATAATATTACATACGTAACGGCTTATGTACAATATTAAACTAATTCGTAAGTTTAAATATTTGCGCGGACAAGGATAATTAGAGTAAAAACAAAATAATAGTTTTTTTGCTGCAAGTGAAAGAATTCAATTTTTTGAGTTGTTTGTTTATGTCATTTACATTTTCAGAGACTTGTGTGTACGATAAGATCATATAGGTTTGATTAGCTCAATACAATATTTAGTTATACCTTAAAATTGTTATAAAATGTTTTAAATAATGATATATATTAAAATTGCACTGATGTCTAGTAATGCTAGGTATGATATTATTATCTGTCGTTTTCCATCATTATACACGATGAAATGTTAAATGGTTTTGCGTTTTTTTCTAAAAAGACAATTTTTCAATTTTCTGTGTAATTGTATTCTAGTACATTTTTTATAATCTTTGAAAACAATTTTTAGGTAATCATATGCATCTTAAACAACCACAACGTGTTGTTGTTCAATCAAAAATATTTCTATTTTAAATATCGCACATGTACAATTTTTTTTTAGTTTTATATATCGAATAATAACCATATTAGGAATAAACGTTATTAAGATAAAAATTATGAAATAGTTCGTTTCGAACAGAAAATATGATCTCTATTGGGAAATTATCACCAGTGGGCATACAATTGGGCAAATATACACTGCATAACACCATATTAGTCAATTGAGTGAATTTTCCGATCGACGTGATTTTTTGCGGGTGTGTATACATTATTTTCTGTTTTCACAATTTTTCCCTGCGAGGAGCCTATTGGCAAATATTCGGGTCAATACGTCCATTTCAAGTATACAATTTAGTGTAAATAAAAAGTGCTGTCATTCCTGTAACGTAATTTATTAGAACGCTTTTACGACTCGGCGTCAGACGAATTCCCTTCGGTTTTCGTCTGATTTCGAACAATAAAATAATAATAATAATAATAATAATAATAAAAAAAAAACATGTGTTACCGCCTCGTTATTCTAACCCTACTATAACAGAACCGACAGACAGACAGGACATTTTCCCAGAACATTATTAACTAAACGCATTTACTATATACAAAGTGCAGACTGCAGGCAGTATAGCGCTACGTTTGTTAAACATAAATATAATGTGTTATATTATGCTATCGAGTGAAAATGTGCTTTGTTCTCGCGTACATACATATAAGAGCTGACAAGTCAAAAATAAAACGTGGGCCCAAAATAAATAATGCCCGTAAAAGTACTTGGGCATTCACAACAATAAATAATAGTAAAAAAAAAAATTGTTTTAGAATTTGTTCATCATTTTTATGTCATTATAAATAATAATATTATGTTTGTTTTGCACAAAATAAGTTTGGAATATTATTATAACATTAAATCATATTACTATAATAATTCACGATCCAAACAAATGAGGATTTTTCGTTGTAACATCTTCTCCGGTCGGGTTCCGAAAGGAAAAAAAAAACATCGTCCATCCGCAGTTTATGCGCGTTATATTCCATCTCGTTGGTCAAAAATCTATATAATATATCACAAAGTAGGCACGTTGTTTATTATTATATACAGTGCGCACATGTATAAATATTATCGTCTCGGAGTCGAACTTTTCGACTAGAACCGCCGGGGCGGCGATACATCACCGGGATAAAGTTTACAGCATTCCGCAGCAGCCTTAAATCGTGTGCCGGTGTTTGGTGTGCGAGCGGACGACGGCGGCGGCGAAAAGTCGTTTATTATAATTTATTGGGGTCAGATCACGACGAGATACTACTGTGCTGCATAGCCTCCCGTCCGGAGACGCGACGGCTATCCGCCGAAATACACCGACCGCCACCGCCGTAAAGCTTAACCTGACTGCCGTTAAATGAAAACAAGTTTTCCACTACTTTCGCCTGTCGTCGCTTTTAAAACTGTGCTCAGTTTGTCGCGCGAACGCCAACCGCTGTTTTTTTTTTTTTTTTTTAATCGCTCCATTCCGTTATTCTCGGTGCGAACAAATCGTCGTATGGATGACGCAGGGGAGGGGGGGAGGATGATACGAATCGTCTTTCGATGAATCGGAACTTATAATATACAGGCACTCAAGAAGATATTAAAAATAAAACTATAATACTCATAACATGCATTTATTATTTAGTGTTTACACCTCGTTCTTATTTTGTTTTATTTTGTAATTTTTTAAACACTAAATCAAAGGTCTTCAACCTTTTTATACAGAGGGCCATATATTATTTTTTTAAATCTTACGGGCCGCATTCGTAGTTAAAACATAGATTTTATATAAAAATTCAGTATTATTAAATTAGGTAGGCACATTTAAAATTACAAATTATTATTATTATTAAAACATATATAAATAAACAATTTTTTTTTAATTACAGTTTTTTTTATTTTATTTTTCATGTGAAAACTGACAATGTTTTTCACTAACTAATTTTTCGATATTTGGTTGGATCTGAGACGATGCAATTCTTAGTGAATTTTCCAAGTGAATGTCTGTTAACCGAGCTCTAGTTTTTGATTTGACAATTTTCATTCCTGAAAAAAATGTGTTCACAAGTGTAAGTACTGCCAAAAAGAGACATTATTCTTAATGCGTTGTTTCGAAGATTAGGATATGTCTCCGTGTCAATATATTTCGAATAAAAAATTGAAAGCTCGACATTATTGTACTTTTATTTTAATATTGTATTGTTCTATAAATCAATAATTTCCATTTGCATATTTTCTGGGACATCTTCAACTGATAATGAAAATGGAATTGAAAACAAATTAAACAATTTTTTATTAGCTTTGAAATCTAAGAACCTCGAATCAAATTGGATTTTTATATCAGAAAGTGCTTCTGCGTATTTTTCCGTTGAAGTAATATTGTATTTTAACAAACATGGGAGGTGAGTAGTGTTATTTTTTCTTAGCTGGATTTTCCACAACAAAAGTTTATTTTCAAAAGATTTAATATGGTCAAATAAATTATGTATTAATTGGTTTTGACGTTGCAAGCGTAAATTCAGTTCATTCAAGTGCAATGTAATATCCGTGAGATAGGCAAAATTATTTTTCTATTCTGAATCATTAAGTTGTTCAAATTTTTTTCCTTTACTTGCAGCAAATTCAAAAATTTCATTTTTTAAATCAAAAACCTTTTTTAATACTTTTTTTCTGCTAAGCCAACGGACATCTGTAAAATAGATTATATCACCTTGTTCAGCATCTATTTCAATTAAAAAATTTTTAAATTCTCTATGATTCAATGCTCTTGATCTGATAAAATTTACTATTTTTACAACGTCTTTCATTATAGTTTGAAAACCAACAGATTTTGTACATACATTTTCTTTGTGGATAATGTAGTGATATTGCATCAGTTGTAAAGCACCACATGAACTCATTTCTTTTTTAATTAGCACTACGAGTCTTTCATTTTTTCCAACCATTGATGGAGCTCCATCTGTTATAACTCCAGAAAGGTTATTTAATTTGATGTCAAAATGGTTAAGTGTCGAATTTAATGCATTAAAAGTATCACAAATTTTATAGAGCCTTTCATTGGAAAAAGCACGGCTAATTCTTCAGTGATATTAAAATTAGAATCGATACCTCGAATAAAAATTGATAATTGCGCAGTATCTCACAAATCTGTACTTTCGTCAAGGGCCAGCGAATAAAAAATAAATTTAGAAATACGTTCTTTTAGGGTACTCACAATATCAGTTCCTAGTTTTTCTATACGCCTTGCTACAGTTACCCCTGATAAATTCAATTTGGAAAAAAGTTGTTTTTGTGCTGGACATAAAATTTCAGAGGTGGCCTCCATACACTCTTTTATAAATTCACCATCAGTGAACAGCATCGATTTAGCTGCATTTTTTTGTGCTGTGACATAACTAGCTTTGACACTGGCTTCTGAGTATTTATGACATTTTTTTATACTTGAAGACTGACCTTGTATATTTTTCATTAACAATGCAAGTTTATCAATTCGAAGTTGTTCTTGTATTATATCATATTTTGCTGCATGTTTGGTACTATAATATCGTTTTAAATTGTATTCTTTCATTACTGCAATCGATATTTGACAAATCAAACATATTGCCTTTTCTTTAACTCGAATAAAAAAATAGCTATTGGACCATTTTTCTTGAAAAACACGACTTTCATCCGAGATTTTACGTTTTTACTCGCTGACATATTGTATAAATATTACGAAGAAAAAGTAAAGTGAAACTTTTACACATAAACGAGAATATTCTGATCGTTCCATAATCGATTATGAACTAACAGACAATATTAGTTATATCTTGATAGGTAATTCACTTTATCTAATCACATATTTCTGATAGCAATAGCTTAACTATTAAAATTTTATTGAACTAGAAAATGTACATGCTAAATTTAAAATGTGATCGCAGGCCGCATATTATGACAGGGCGGGTCGCAAGCGGGTTGAAGACCCCTGCACTAAATCCTAATATTATAATGTTCCATGTCTATATGGCACCCCTACATAATATATAACAGTGGTTCTCAAACTGTGGTACGCGTAACTATGGTACACAAATGTTACGCAGAAAGCTACTAGTGGTTCGCGGTGTAGGCCGTGTGGTGGTAGTACGGAAAATAAATGAATTAATAGTTTTATTAGGTAATGTTTATAACGGATTTAATATTGTTTTATGTCTTGAGGTACTTACAGAAAAAACAATAATAATATACTGTTAAATGAATCTAAAAGATAATTTTTAAACATTATTCTTGTTAAAAATTTATTGGCATTTTTAATAGTTTTATTTTTAATCATTGGTGAAAATAACCGATCCATAATACATTTATCTTAATAATTATATTTATATTATATTGCATTTATATTAATAAATATTATAAATAAACAATAGTTAGAATATTGAATGTATGCGGTATTGCGCACTGGCCACTAATATAAAAAATAGTACTTATTATAAAAGTTTTTTCAGAATATTTTTGTTACATTTTATTGTTTAATATACTTCGTCCAGTTTATGAGGTTATATAACATTGTAAAACATTTTATCACCGATAACTTTGTATATTATTCTGTATATGTTATACCTACCAGTTATATAACTGTGTATAATATTATAATGTAATTATTCCATTACAGGCCGAGGCCCAAAAACATTAGTTTGCACGTGACGAAAACAATTTTAACAACAATAATAACTAATAAGATTTTAAAAATGTAGGACGAAGGAGGGCAAGGTCTCCACTTGCTAACCACATCAGTTGGAAAAGAGGCAAAGTAAGTAAATAATTAGTTGAGATGAAACCTGAAAGAAATAAAGAATGAGGCGGTGTGAATCGAGTATAATGTGGTGGAACTTCGAAATTTAATTGAAAAAGGAGTGTTGGGCATCCAATTGAATTGGATAACATTTTTCAAAGAAATATTTTAAGTTAGTGGAACACCTCCAATAGAATAATATGAAGATAAATGATAATAATATTTCCAAAAATGCACCGAGTATAACAAAAATAACTGAGACAGATGTAATTACACTAACTTTGTAGTAACTTTTATTCTAATAAATTATTAATTTAATTATTATGATAATTGCTTATATTTACGTTAGTCATTTATACCTGTTACACTGAGTATATATGTTTACTATATTATAATCTGCATCAAAAACCGTTAATTTAATTATTTTTTTAAATATTTTCTCATTAATTATATATCTTGTGTAAAACAATTTACCACTGGATTTATTTTGCTTTTTTTAAAGAATAAAGAATCAGAATAAGATTATACGATCATCTATTTAACTTAATTGCACTGCACCAATATTAAATTTTCTAATATAAGCAAAATTATGGTATTTATATATACCAACAGGTACAGGCGTCCTTGTCATTGATTTCCAAAAAACTTGTGACTGTATACATAGAGAAAGTATATTGAAAATTCTGAAGGAGTTTCAGTTCTCTAATAAGCTAATAAATCTAATTATGATAAGTGTAATGGAAACAAAAATCAAAGTTAAGATTGGCGGTCTGATTTCGGATCCTGTACAAATAAAATCGAGTATAAGATAAGGTGATGTCTTATCACCTATCTTATTTAACCCGATATTAGAAAAAGTAATAAGAAAAATGAATACCAACATACAATTTTATAAACTATAAAAATCATCAATAGGATTACTAGCATATGCCGATGACGTATTGTTATTAGAAGAATCGCAAAAGAAATTAAAAAACGTATTCCTTAAATTAGGAAAAACCGCAGCGAAAATAGGATTACAGTGTAATAAAGGAAAAACAGCATATATGTTTGTTAGTAGAAGAATTGTGTACCCACCCACTGATATACTGAACTTTAGAAAATATAACTTCAACAAAGTTTAACAATTTAAATATCTCGAAACAATGGTAACAGAATATAATGAAATATCCAGTAAAATTTCAGCTAGAATATAGACAGGTAATAAATGTTATTATAAGTTAGCAAATATATTAGGCATCCGAGCATTATCTAAAGAATTAAAAAAAGCAATTATATATTACACTAATGCGTTCGGCAATTTTGTATGAAGCAGAAACATGGCCACTGAGAAAATTTGATGAAAATAAATTTTTATTACTAGAAAGAAAAATACTGAGGAAAATCTTTGAACCAGTTAAGGATAACACCGGCGGAGAATGAAAAAGGAGAAAAAATACAGAGCTCGAATTGTTATTCTAAAGCGCAATCATAACGGAGGTGATAAAAAAGCGAAGACTCCAATGGGAATGCCATGCCTGGAGGAGCTAAAATGAATTAATAAAAGTAATAAAGTAGTAATGGAACAAAACCCACGTAGGAAAAGACCGCTTAGAAGATTCAAAACAAGAATGGAAGACTTGGTCAAAAAGGATGTGCAATCGCTAGGTAGAGGAACGAATTGGAAAGAAAGAGCAATGAAGAGAGAATAATGGAGAAGTGAGTGTGTGAGATGGGATGGTCTTGAAAGGCCTATTTGACCAAAAAAAAAAAAAAATAATAATAATAAATAGGTACAGATGTATAGCTGTGAACTGTATTTGACTACAAACATTAATTTTTAAAATAATTATTTAATTTATACCATCACTCATCACTGTCGTATTAATGCTTTCATAAAAAAAAATTGTTTTATTAAAACTAATAGTTTAGGTACCCAATTATTTTATCTAGTAAAAAGGCTGCAATTTTGTTCAGGTTTATGCGTTTCCGATAATGTCTATGCTTTGTGCATTTTTTATAATCATTGCGTATGTGATGATTTCACGTTATTTTTCTGGAAGTTACATTTTAAAACACATAATAATTTGTCTGTTTAATGAATATTAATAATTATGTATAACAGTTAATAATTTATAAAAAAAAAAAGTTTCTCGTGGATTTTTTAACTAAATTAAGTTGTTTTTTTTTTTAATACCGGAAAGTAATATCCAAACATCAGTACAAAGCGACATTAATAATTGGTTAACGGTATGAAAAAGTATTAAACATTTTAATCGTTATTTTAATTTTTATTAAATTAATATCCCTTAGTATATCTACAGTGCTGGTACCCGACCAATTCAATGCATTTTTTTTTTTAAGATTCTGAACAGAGCTTTTGGCTTTACAATTAATTATATAGAGCTTTTTGTTTTATTTTTTTTTTTGGTAGAAGCTTTTTGAGGCTTTAAAAGGTGAAAAAAGTTTTACACGGCAATTTAATAGACTGAAAAATATTGAATACAGGTTTTATTCGAGTTTCTTATTAGATAGTAGTTTTTAAGAGCATTTTGGAAACAACAACAAAAACGGTGAAAATGTTTATTGTACCCTTGGTTATCGAGAAAATCATTGCAAATTTTTGAATATTAAACTACTACGGAAATGTGAAATGTTTTCCAAATACATCTACGACGGGGGTGAATGTCTTTCAAATAGCGCATCTACATACGGTCAAAGTGTTAATTATACTTTAATTTCAGATACACTTTTGCTCACCTTATAAGATTTAAGTCAATTGTTTTTTAATAGATATAAATAATTTTATTATCACATTACATACAAATACATAATAATATTATACAATATTATTTTTTATGGTAATGTACTTATATTACCTATATTAGGGTGATTATTATTTTTTAATTTTAAAATTTCGTTTAGAGTACCATTTCAAATCGTTGTTTATAGGTCCTATATACATGTAACGTATTTATTTATATAGTCGTATGGCTTATTATCTGTAATTTAAAACATTTATATGTCTGTAATTTGTAATATTTATTGGGTTTTATAAATAAATATTGAATAATTATAAACTATATACGTTTATATTATCTAAAATTAAATGATACTCATAGGTTTTTTTTTTTACATTTTTCACTTTTTGTTTATTATTTTCTCAAACTTGGTTTGGACGTATGTATACCATAAACCAATATATATGTATCAGCATATGGACTGTACTAAAAGAGAGAAAAATAGAACCGATATTAACTGATTAACTAAGAGGAATAGCCATTGCAGTTATTGACAAGAATGGAAGAAGTTGTTGAATATTTTTATTTACACTAGGAAATAGTTATTATCTAGTTTCTATTGTCCCATACAAAAATGATTATTTTCATGGTTTAGTCAAAATATAGACGTATTTATTACATGACTGAGTCTAACTTTCATCATATCTCTCACACAATTTTGACGACCATAGATGTTAAACTGGTGGCGAGGAACTTAGATCATATACTACAGATGTATAGCCATACCCCTATATGCCCATGTATTATATTTGATGCCAAAATGATCGAAAAAGCTAGTCTTGGTTATTACTGCGCATGCGTGAATGGCTGATAATAAAACATGTTTGATTTGCATTTACGCGCATGCGCACAAAGAGTTGGAGCTCTACTGCTCTATGAAGAACATATGTTTATTATGGTATCAAGAATTAGCTTGTAGTGCATGGTCTAAGATGAGGAAAGCGTAGTCCACATATAATCTATAGGTCTATGGCGGCGTACTCGCACAAAACATTATTATTGCGTCGATTATAATAATATATAATATGTCAGATTTATCTTCATTCTCGGCGTCCATTTCGAGAGTCTATTAAATTCGTACGACCACACCGGGATTTCAAGAAAAAAATTTTACTCTCTCGAACATAACACCGACATTTACTGCGGCGTAGACGATTGTCGTGGCCGCAATATTTCAGGCGAGTAGGCGACAACGCTTTTCAAAGGCAAGACGTCAACGACGACGACGAGTTCGTATCAGTCGTCTATGATAATAACAAAAGATTTATCGAACTCGGAATTAAATTATCCAACGCGATTTGTCAGCTGTACATCCCACGTGCAATACATTACACGTACAGCGGTAGCTGTCCCGCACGCGTGCCTTGCAATCGTTTTATTCGCGATCCGGACATACGTCGTCAATTGACTGATAAATCGTTTGGGTCGGTCTCGTGGGTCGTTTTCTTGCTCGACACTGCACTCCCCCCCCTACATAAAACTGTCTTTAACTGTGTATAATTCAATAATAGTGCAACCGAGGCAAACCAGACATTATATTATACATATATATATATATATATATATATCACTGCATATAGCGCAGGTTTTGGATGAAAAAAAAAACAAATACCTAATAATATAAACTTAAATATTTTTGAAATTTTCATAACCCGCCAGTCGTATATTTTTCCCGTGGCTTCTATATTGTGAAAATGTTGTAATAGTCATCTCCATTGCAGATCGCGATTTGAAGTAGGTAAAATAAATTATATCAGTTAATAGAAACTCTGTACCTAATGTGTAATAAAATAATACGATTAATTAATTGTGTTAGAAAATGACATAAAATCTTTTTTAATTAATAATTTGTTGAAATAGCATTAAAAGCATATTTTTGAGCTATATATTTTAATTGATACGCTTGAAATCATATTATGTTGATTAGTTTAATAAGCTCAAATATGTATTTAACCAGAGTAAAAAGTAAAAAACTATAAACGTTTTTCCTAATATTGGGTGTTAAGTGGATGGCACAGAACAAAATATTATCATCAGTTTCTATTTTGATTTTCATAAAATTATTTGTTTTTACAAGAAAAAAAACAAACGTGATGATGAATAAAGTTAATGGTTTTTCGAATCTCTAATGGTATTACATATTTGTGTTTGCTCACTTATATAATCGGACACCGAGAAATTCTTAAAAGTGAAAATCAAGTTGACCTCAATAAAATATTACATTATACCTATGGGCTACTTTTAAAACTATTTAGGGACTTATATTTTATTCCATTATTTTTTATCGAACATTTCCATAGTTTTTCGTAAAATTTAAAACTAACTTCAGACATAAATAAGTTAAAAGTAACTCGAGTTAAAACCGACCTCACATATAGCTTACATAGTTTATTTTCCAAACTAACTTGACTTTATCGAGTTAGAACTGATTGATCAACTCGTTTGGTATATCGGAGATTCTATTGATATATATAGTATACATTATATAGGTATCAGGTATTTTCAAAGTAGATTTTCAGTGATTGAATTTATTTTTATCGTGTGATATAAGCCTATATATCGACCTACAGGAACGAGAACGTTTTTCTTTTTTTTTTATTTAATATCATTCTCTATCTCTCTCTACCCCCTTCTATATATATATACCGATTGGACGGTTTCAATTGCTCACGACCACAACTAAACCTTATTCTTTACACCGTTCGAAGGGTGAGATTTTTCTTTGTATGCTTCGAGTACTATACTACATAATACAGGACATACGTGCTCGAAAAGAGCACATCCGACCCGTCGTAGGTACGTTGTCATGAGGCGATCGTATGATATATTATTTGTTTTGCATACAATTATGGACGACTATGTATTAAGACTTTAAGTTTCGCGCGCGATTCTAATCGTTTCTAATGTATAATATTATATCCTCTTCGAGCGGACGAATACTTTGCTATTTGAAGTTTTGATTATTATTGCATCACCTCACCACTCCGCCATAGAACGATGTCATAATAATAATAATAATAATAATAATAATATTATAAACTCCGCACATGGCCGACGAGTGCCGAAAGTACTTTATATAATATATATTATAATATATACAGCGATAAGTCCCGAGTACTGAATATTGTTGATTCTAAGTTTACAGCGGGCATTAACGACGTGCGTTTAATAATCTCTGGCCGGGTGAAAAATCGGTCTGCAAATATCTCTGTCGGGTCGTTCGGCGACTGACTACGCATGTGACGTTATAGTATCGCATCTTTTCATCGTGATCCGAGATGTGTCTCCGTACAGGAATTCGAAGGTTAATAATTTAAAGATTATTTTAATGTGGTTTTTAATCTTTTTACAACCGGGCCGTATAACGACTTCGGGGTTTTAAAATGTGTTCACTTCACACATACTATATGTACTAAGAATGCGTGAATAATTCGCTATATTATCAGTTACTCTCAGCTGAGGTATCCTCATCACTTTCTTGATTATTTAAGGTCGTTAATATATAAAAATATCTTAATATGTAGATAAGAATATTATTTTAATGTTTTGTGAAAATTAGAATTTTTTAATTCTGAGTCGGAGTAAAAAATATATTGATTTGACGGTGAAGTTTTTTTTCGTGTCTAAATTCACGTTTTGGGGCAGTTCAATTTTCTTCATTAGCATCTTATCAGGTAGGAAACTGAATCTATTTGGTACTTTGGAAGTCAAAAATAAACAATTCCTAATCATTTTAAAACGCGTCGGAAAAAACAAAAATAAAATTAAGGAAAAAAAGAAAATGTTTGGACAAAATCAGTTTTGTTTTTTGGTTTAAGGTGTAACACAAAAGTAAATACACGCACTTTTCAATAAATGTTTAAATTATTATTTTCTGTACATAATAAAATTTTGAATATAGTTTAATTATTTTTGAGCTATAAATAGGCATAAGAGATTTTTGGCTTATTTTTTTTTACTGTCGATAAAAATTATTTTACTCGATCAAAAAACTTGAAAATTTAATAAGGTTCCATAATTTTTTGTTATTAAAAAAAAATTGAGCGTTAGTCTAAAATAGTTTTTAACAAGAGTCTGAAATTATAATTTCGACAAAATTACGAAAATTTCTATTTTCTTAAATTTAGAAATTCGTAAAAAATATTCAGTTTAAATCAAAGTTTTAAAAATTAATAACAAAAATGTTCATACAATTTTCTACTATCCACAAAAAAAAAAGCTTACTGGAAAGTCAAACTCATTTTTTATGAGTATTTAAAATTAGGCATTAGATATTCAATCGTAATCTAATGATTTCTCGGGGAAAAATTTATTAGAAACACATAGACACAATTTTTTTTATAAGCATTTAGTTAGTTAGTATTAGTTATATCAAAATATAAAACATCTGTAAATTATTTTGTAGTTAAGAATTTATTAAATATTCAATTTTTATAGCTAAAAATTGAAAATTTCAAATGAAATTTCTCGTAAGTAATTAATATTTAACCAAAAAAATTATCTAAAAATATTGTATTGAGTATTAAAAAAACACACTCGATCTAATTCAAGGTACTATACTCTAATTTTGTTACATTATTAAATGGTTTTCATTGAAATCGACATATATTATCAGTGAAAAAAAATTAGGTGCTTGTATCAAGTAGATTTTTATTTTATAGCAATCTATTGCATATTGGTCGCTTGGAGCAGAATTATTTAAAGTACTTGTCCTGGATACATTGTGTTTGATTTCGTTATTTGCTCAACCGCATTTTGACGGCGGATATTGAAAACGTCAATAACGTAGTATAAACGTATGGAGTTATTTATTTAATATAGGATTAATATTTTTTTTTCATATTATTTTACATATAATATTGGAGTTTGTTTATTGATTCAGATTCGATGTGTTTTACTTTATATTAATGAAATAACAATGCTATCCATGTTTTACTGTTATTTGTTTATTTAACGCAGTGTTGTACATGGCATTTTAAATTGACGCAAGTCCACAACAAAAAATATTCTGTTTATGAACCGACGTATAGTTTTTATTTTAAAAATTGTTTAGTTAGTAATAAAATAGCGTTCAAAGTTTTCTCAATATTATTATGATAAATCCACATTGCCTAATAAAATATTTAAATTGCATTTGACATTTGAATATTAGGTA
The DNA here is from genome assembly GCA_014851325.1 of Pentalonia nigronervosa. Taxonomy (NCBI): domain Eukaryota; kingdom Metazoa; phylum Arthropoda; class Insecta; order Hemiptera; family Aphididae; genus Pentalonia; species Pentalonia nigronervosa. The sequence goes on along the minus strand of JACXSJ010000961.1, from coordinate 26,987 downwards.
TATTGTATATAATATATATATTTTTTTGTTTATATTTTGTGTATCAAGTAAAATTACTCGTCACGTCTTACCTTTTTTGATACACTGTTGTGCGTGGTGTCCGAATAACAAACAATATCTAAAACTATTAAATGTCAAAAAAAAAAAATTTTATCATACCTAATAATGATTAAATATTATGTTCATATGTTGCATATGTTCACTCTCCATTAGTCTACGTCATAAATAATAATTATTAATATTAAAAAAATATATTCACTAATAGTTTATTGTTATTTAGGTATATACGATAAAATAATATGTAAATAATTAAAATAAGTTTAATGAAATTTAAAAGCCTGATACCTATTTTAAATTATGGCTTAATACTTGGGTACATTTTCTGGCATTTTATTTTATAAACATATGATATATTCATGTTGCTTAAAAATAAAACATGATTTTCATTTCTTCTTCTTTTAAATTCGGCTTATTTATTCCTTTGGAAATGGTTGATAATTCGGTAACTATTTCTGCCTGAGATTCTATAAGGATATATATTATATAACAAAAAAGGTAGGTGGATGAGCACTGTTAACTGTGCGTTATATGTACTGGGTATGGTAACTTTTATCCCCCGTTAGTAGTGCCGCACGTATGCCGCAGGTACTTGTAAACAATATTTTTTTTTTATTTATATGACTTACATTAGTAAATATTTACCTAGGATTTGGTAATGTCGTCTCAGCCCATAAAATAGGTGGAAATAATAACAACGAAGTCAATATACGTAACTAAAAGTACTAAAACATAATCTGAAAATATTTATTCGTCTACAATATTTGGACATGCCCTTGTGAGTTCTAAAATAGCATCCTTGATGTAATCTGGAGCGATGATAAAAAGTCCGAAAAATAATTCAAGTAGTTTTTGTAAAATGTTATTTTTAACGTTATATAAAATTATTAGTTTTGTATTACAATTAATCTAAAAATTGATTTTGATAAATAATTTTTAAAAACATTTGCATTTAATTCAACTTACTTTGCGCCACCAATCTTGTTCCAAGTGCAAATGGCATGCTTAAATTTGGACAGCCGGAAAAACTTACTTCATTGCTTCGATAACACTAATTTAGAAATCACGATGTACAATTTCAGTTTTAAAACATAGTGATAGCTTTTTGCATATACTTATTAGATATTTTCATACATAAAAGTATGTAGTCTTAAATGTATTATTTGAATAAAGTATACTTATTGTAAACGTCATTTCTTATAACCATAAATAGTGCATAATTGCAAAAAAAAAATATTCCGAGCATATTAGAATGTTTTGTCATCAAATACATTTGTGAAAAACGTCATATATAAAAAATTCTATTCAGCTGTTATGCAAATAATAGAAAAATCACGGAAATGTTTAAGTTATGTCCTTTTAAACATTAAAATCTTCATTTCATAATTACGTAATGGCATATTGTAAAGATGTTGGGAAGGAATGGAAGGTGTTTCGTCTTTTAATAAACATAGCTTTTCTAACTGATTTTATATCTTAAAATGATCTAATATGGTATTTACGTTATTCATAAATTCATTTCTAAATTGTTTTATCAGATAAATATGAAATTTGTAGCTTTTCATTTGCAATTTTCCCATAAAACTTGCCCATAGATTTTTTGAAATGAATCTTCATGATGTTAATGTTCATTAGCATTTTCTGATGGAATTATCAGTCGTCATTAATGGTACAGCTGTACACTTTATTACAGCATCTCCATATGGCATATCCATCAGTCTGTTATCTATATATCAAAATGTGTCTTCATTTACTATTAACAAATCTTTCAATCTTTCCAAACTTATATGGCGAATTTTATTTTCCATTTTAAAAAATTAATATAAACGTTAAGGCACCCGGTGCAAATGCCATTTTAACTTCAAAAACACATTTTACAGGAATAATGATCCTGACTCGTAAAATCAATCAAATTTGATGTTTTCTTAACTGATAGAAGGAAATATTCTACAGCCCTCGTTGATCTTAGTTTTATAATATTTTAATATCAAATTTTCAAATAAGTCTTTAAAAAAAAAAAAAACACAATTTTAAACTTTTTTCACAAATTATTTTATATCATTATCAAAAATTTATATATCAAAAATCTAAGTTCAATGCGGGCTGTAGAATATTATTGTTTATTAATTAAAAAAAAAAATTATCTGAAAATATTTAATTGACAATGAGTTATCCATATTCCCGTGAAGTCATTTACGTCTGTCGAAATGGCAACTTATTCATTATTTGTTAATTCTTTGACATGTACCTGTGAGTGCGTTCACATCTTTGATATCGAGTAGTAGAGGGTTCTTTTACACTAATAACCATTTATTCTCCAACACATTCACAAGATCATGCGACGCCGAAACAATATGTGAATAAGGTTGTCAATAATTTGCTCCTTAATAAATAGCTGACACCGAGAACCTTAATATTACGAGAAAATACAAATACTGACGTCAGAACTGATACAACTTAAACACTAACAAAACTTACAGTAGATACATAGATTATGTACAATTATTATATATTTCAGGAATTTACGTTAAATATACTTCTGGTTCAATATAAGAGTATGATCTAGAATTGAACGAATTACTTTTAAAACATAGGAAGTCAATGTTTGTCTGGTATCGGAAATAATAAGTAAAAAATTACCTGCTATAAATACTATATCACCACCAGCCGTTTGGATATTTACCGTGACCTATATATTTTGGAAACATTATATGGAAGTAAAATCGTATAAGCCTGTTTATAGATACCGATAATGAGAATCGTGTGCAAGCCATACGATTGTCATATACGCATATACGCCCACCTGTTCGTGTAGACTGTAGAAAATGGATAAACACAAAAAAAAACCCAAAATATTCTGTAAAAGATTTAGAGCGATTAATCCGAATCATATATATTTTTAATTATGATATTTCTTTCCATAATTTGTTGACATTTAAACGCTACACCAAACATCTATGATAATCTATAAACATTATAATATTATATATACGTACCTAATTTTATATTATATACAAGCATAAACATTTTTTTGCATTTAATAGTTAAAAATACAACGTTCAAAACGTATTAAATATTTTCTCCTTCGACCAACACACTTTGACGTGGACGACAGTGTAAATAAGGGAAAGAAAATAATTTCTCAAATGATTATCCGTGGCTGTATCCCCAACATTTTGTCACGGAAGGGAGGTGAAGAGTAGATTTAATTAAAACGAGTTTTCGGGTGTGGCGATTTGAAATTCAAGTCGGGACGCGAATAAAAGATTAGACGAGTGAAGTGTATATATATATACAGCGGACTTGATGGTGATTTATGGTGTCATCAATTGAAAGTCATTCTGACGACGAAATCGCATTTGATTTTTCTATAGATACTCGTCGCCATCCGATCAAAATGTGATTCTTATTTTTACTGTGGCGGAAATAGAGAAGTCTTGTGGAAATTACATAAATCGAACAATTTTATATATCGAACATATAATAATATACGCGCTAGTCGAAGCACAAAACATTTTTGCAGCCGTTTTTCGCGTGTGTATACTATAATATAAAATTTATAACGATGCAATTCACTTTGCGTGTACATTGTATATTATACTCATGAACATTAAATCAACATAATATTTTAAATACGTTTCGAACGACTTTTTTCCGTGGCATCAACAATAAGTACACAACACACCAGTGCACCACTAATCAGTCGTGCGTCAGAAAAGGATGCACTCGTCGCCGACGCTTTAATGTGATTATAAAAATATTATGAATCGTGATATATGATGTGTTTTTTTCCGGAATTGGTTTGAATGTGGAGCCACGTTCAATAGAAAAAAATTAATAGAACTCAAATTCAGTGGACATCCATACAAGACAAATATATAATTACATTTAAAACTGATTAGAAAGTTACTGTGCTTGGTAAATCATTGGCCATTCGACTGTGACGGAAGTGGGTAGGAGTAATCGACGAGGAAATTTATATTGATATTATTTTTTCATAATTACAATCACGGACAGCCTACTGAAAATACTAGAAGAAATGTTTTCATTTTTTTATAAATAATATCATAAACCGTAAATAAAAATCGAATAACCGTAGATCAGCTCACACGCCGTCAAAGCATTCATTAATAATAAATATAAAGAACAGTTTACACTTGGCCAATTAGCCATACGTATGTGCAAAACGAGTGCATTCGTCTGAAAATCGCACCACGTGACGAATTTGGCATTAGATAGTGCGTTTCCGCAGAAAAACAAACAAATATCGTGTTCCGGCTCGCTGTGACTTTATTACTTTTATCGTTATTTTGGTCAAATCTTTCATTTCTGCAAAAGTCCCTTTTAATTTTTCACAGTGTACCAATGTATCATTAAATAATATCATTGCGCTATTATGCACGCCGTAAACACGATTTCAATTCTGCCCACCCTCTATGGCGGACTGAAGCTATCGCATAGATGGACGTAATGGAATTCTGGTAAAAGATTTAAAACAAATGTACATAGTACATTTTTCTATGGCTTCTATGTTAGTTACTTTTCGTCGCACTCGACGTGACTGTACTAAATAATATTAATATCAACCCCGCTTGGCAAGCCGTACGGCTTTGAATTGCTATAATATGCTGGAAGCACCGAAAATAACAACGAACGTTCGTCGATTTAATAGGTCGGTTTCGTGTGATCCAACACGGTGGTGTACGTGTGTTTTTCAGATTCCCAGATATGCGAGTGCACTTGATTTATTTCCATTTGTCGTAAGTAAAGGGTACGCGCGTGGATTATATATTATTATTGTTAGTTATCCCGCAGCAGGTGGGCGAACGGGAGTGGCGAAAGATCGATCAAAACGATCGTGAGATTCTCACCCCTCAGCACAATTTAATCTTTATATATATATATATATATATATATATAGTATAACGTACAAATCTAAAATTTGAATCATTATATTAAAAATTCCTAACGGTCAGCTCGTGTATAGTATAGCTATTCAGTTATCGGCCTGAATTCTGCGAATATAATATTACGTTCCCGAAAATGGTGTAACGAAATCAAGACAATTCTGATATGGGTATACGTCGTGCAAAAGGGGTAGACGCACATTATATATGTATTCCTAGTTCAGTAAGCATAAATCAAATTTACATTTAAATAAAATGAGTCTGTGTGGAACTTTTCGATTTACCTTGAAAATTGTCTGTAGATATCTTGTCCAGCGACAGTCAACTAAACATTTCGGACCTGTGTGTTTATTACAATATACATTGTAAACGAATACAACCCATACTACGACTACAACAACAGTTAACCTAGATAATACGAGGATCATAGATAAGCGCAAATAGCCTAAATTTGTCGTGGGGACCGAAGGCCCACCCCATAACATGTTTAGTACCGCGGAATATGACAATTAGTACTAATTACTAGCTTTTGATCAGAAAGGGACACTTGGCCGATATTTGGGAGGACCAAGTCCCCCAAGCCCTCTCCCCATATTTGAGTCCATTACGAGTATAATAGATGATATTGGCAAGATTCACCGCTAAATTTGTCTGAGGCGTGTTTGCTTAGATTTCTAAATTTGTTCACGAGTCTCGTTGTCGTTTTCAGCGTCACTTGCGAATTTTCGTTTTCAAAACGCGCTATCTGTTTTCTGTTTTTAGTTTTCACATCATAGTGTTACCGTGACGATTTTTAGAAAACTTCGTCGTCGATCACTCCTTTGCTATGTGAATCCGAAATTGGATTGTACTCGCACCACACGGTCGTATTATAATAAATCAAAGCAGTCCGCAATACCGAACAACAGAAAATAGTCAACATAGTCGATTCGACACAATATTTAGTAAAAATCTCAAGATTTGTCAAGTGGTGAGAGCTAGTTGTGAGAGATACGTGCCTTTTTTTGTTATTCGACCAAATAAATTTATTTTGTTCACACATATTTTTTTGGAATGTAATAAGATATAATATTAATACTTTACCGATTACCCACGACAATATACTTTATGATAAAGTAAGGTGCAGAATGTTTGACACAACTTTTGAGTGTGTAGTGTGTGTGTGTGTGTTTAAAATGCGTGTGGAACACGCGAACTGGTAGAGAGATGGTCGCGCGTTTCCTTAAACCATCATGTTTTGAATGGTAAAAAAACCGTTCACGGTATATCGTTTTATTCCATCATAAATCAAACAGATATATCATTCTCGTGGCTTAACCTGTTTATAAACGACCATAATATATTATATGTGCACTCGTCATGCGCGCATATTAAACTATCACAGTGAAAAATAATGTTACTTCGTATGCCCATTATAATAATGTATAAAAATATATTATTATGTCTTAATATTATATGTATATAGTAACGATTGAACCAATGGTCAGAAATATTATGTAAACAGAAAATAAATAATTGTGTTTGAATCTAAAGCTAACCTCTTTTGTCCTGTATAATGTATGTGTGCATTACGTTTTAATCCGTCGTCATAACTTACACAACCGATATCTATAATAATATTACCATCGTTATAAAATACCGTTATAATTATTATTGTCATTGTGTCTTAGCACTAATTATTGTATTCTTGATAGGCTTTGCTTTAGTTTTAGGCAGTTTATTTTTTTTTTTTTTGTAGTCTTGTGTGGAGTGAACATTATACTGTGTTAAACGTTAACACCGATAGATGACTAAAAATAAAATTTTGAACCAAAAACTATGAGGTGGGGGTTAATTACTATACTGGCACATCTTTGAGTCTGCTGGTGGAAGTCCAACGGAACTAAACTGGTCGTAAATCAAGCTTGTCGCCAAATTAAATCTTATTGTTTTAACGAATATCTCTATAACTATTGATCAGAGATAATATCGTTATCAACAATTTCAAACATATATAACTATAAACCATATGATAGAAGTTTATGTTTTAATATGTTATTAGTTGAAAATGGTAAATACATATTATTATTCACAATTGATTTAAGTAATTTAACATTATACTATTTAAATAAAATAAATAAGTAACTAATAAGTAATAACGACAGTAAAATATAAAATAAACTACATTTTTTATTTAGCCTAATGCATAAGTATAATAATTATTGTCATTAAAAAAATATTTCTAATTTAGTGATATTTGATAATGATGTGTAGTCATATTTTATGAAAATGCTTTCAATTCGATTTCATTGGCGTAAATAAATTTCGATAAACATGAATAGAATATATTATTGTTGTATAGGTAGGTTGTAATAATGAAATGGATTTTAGAATAAATTATTTTTTTTCTGTACAGATTTCACCTAAGAACTACCCAAAACGTAATTATAATATAGTTGAACTTACTGGTTAATTTCGATTATCTAAGATTTTCGCAAAAGATATTGCAAATAGAGAAATTGACATGTTTTTCAGCCACACAGTACACACAACAACGGCAAGGTCAATCGACTTGAAGGTAGATAATTTCAGTAATGTACAGCTAGTATACTAACAAATAATACGTTTAGGTACTTACAATAATATACGTTTACGTCTTAATGGCAGTTTTAATATAGTTACGATTTTTGATCAATACAAGACGTCGCTGTATATTCGTAATTAATATTAACGCTGCAGATTGACGAACTAGAATCCAATTTTCATACGTCACTTAGGGTTTAAAAATTTCATACGGTTAAATTTTTAAAAAAAGTTCATAAAACATTAATTTTGGTAAAAAATAAAAACAATTAGTATTCAAATTTAAAACATTCATATTCGAGTAGTCTAGTTCTAATTCTAACACTACTCCGTAATATAAAATATATTTTTAATTGCAGAACATATTAATTATTTACGTATACCTATATACATATAATAAATAAACATTGAAATATATTGATATCATTTATAAATAATTATTTTATTTGTATTTTTCTTCGATTTGTATCCTTTTCTCAACTTTAACTGAATAAGACACAATTAAAATATAAATACATGTATAATTAATGTAATGCTAATGGTCTTGGATGTCGAAGCAGAAATGTAAAACAATTTAAGATCAATAAAAAAAAAAAAAATTTATATGCTTCATAATATTTTACTTTTTACATTCAGAATATGTATTCATATATCATTATGTTTTTAATATTAATATAAAATATAAATATTTTCAACAAATGTAATATTTTGTGATTATTATACAGTTCATCTTAAATATTAGTTATAAATTGTAACAATAATTTTCAATGTTGTAGCAAATATATATGCAAATATCTTAGTTACACAGTCGAGTCTCGATGACGCGTGTCATAATAACTAAAAAACATCGATAAGTTGAATTTATTTTTACCCCTTTGAAATTCGTATAACTGAGACATGGTTTAACATAACTTAAAACAGTTAAAATATTATAAATTTATATAATATAGTATGTATAGTTTTATAAACTTCATAATAATATAAATTTCAATTTATATATAGATAATCTAATATAGTTTCATATTAATAACAATTTATAGCGCATAAATGTAATACATGTAATTATATGCTTACTGCGTAGGTATTGTTACATTAAAACAAATCAAATTTATAATTTTTTTTTTATTTTATTATTAATATGTATTGAACTGTTATACACAAGTGTATATAATATACTGTATATATTATTATGTGTGTCATACACAAATTAACTTTCTACTCCAATGAATAAAAAACAGTTTATAATTTATTGTTTTCCAATATTTTTTTCAAGATCGGCGAAAATTTCAAACGCATAGCCCTCTACACAACCATAGTGCAATTTACGTTGTTTCGTCGATACTTTTAAAATATTTAAACATATATTACACACACGCGCACGTTCTACACACGTTTGTAATTTATCCAATATTCCAACATTTCAATAAATTAGTTTCCAGCGCGCGCGCACACACACACGCATACTCATACGTACTCGTATATATTTCAAGTGTTTGATGCTCGAACCGAGTAATGTGCAGTGATATTGAAAGTCCTACATTTGCGAATGGTAAAGATTGTTACAAATATGTATATATATATATATTAGTATCCACAGCTGTATATTTACGTCGATGTAATCGAGTTGCAATTTCGCTAAAATGTTTTTAATACCATTTCGGTTCTGCCTTCATTAATAGCTGGACGCTATAATATACATGCACATATATACATTGCCAGCTGCTGTACGTTTATTTGTTTAACAATATCGATGACGAATTAATCTTTTCATTTAAGTGCCTACGTTATCGGATATACATTGTATAGTGTAATGTTTATAATAACAAATGGCAACGAGAGTTCGTTTTTGGACATTTTATGCTCCAGAATTTTAATGAATGTCTGAATGAATAATCATTAATATGAAAAGCATTACGCAATAACATTTATCTAAAATTCTTTTTTTAGTTGCTTATTAATATTAGGTTAGTAAAATAAAATATGAAATATTGTAGAATTTTCAAACACATCTTGATATTTAAGAATAAAATTAGCAAGTATTATTATTTATTTCAATTATTAGATTACCCAATCACGGCCATTTTAAAATGGCAACTTTGTTACCTATGGATAAACACAAACATTAAAACGCACGTCAAGAGTACGATTGTTTTCTACGTTTAATCATACAATCAACTATATATTATTGTTGGCTTATAAAAAAAAAAATAATTTAGATACAATGTATATAAAAAAATATATATATTCTTATATTAAACGCAGTTATTTTTACTGTGTGAATTTTTTTTTATTAGTTTTAGGTTTTTAGACAATTCGGTAAAACAAACACTATTAACCATATCTCTCTGTTTTCAGCTGCTTCCTTCCAATCGGTTCTAAGTAAATGATTTTACATCTTTTTTCACTCAATCATAACATAATAGGTATCTCATACTTAGTGACTTTACTTTTCTTATCGGGTATTCTTCAATTACCGATTTATTTTTATCACGGTATAGTTTTTTGAACATCTGACCCACGTTAATATTTATTTTCGTATTTTTTCTCATAATACATTGCCATTGAAACATATTTTTGAGTTCCTCGCTGTCTAGTCTTCTCCACTCACTTTGTGGGTGTCTACATGACCGTATATCTTTTTAAATGCTTTCAACTACAACTCTTCCATTTTTCTCAGTGACTATGTCTCAAGTTTCCTACACAGTTTCTTCATCGTCTTGTCTTCATATTATTTTATAAATAGCAATTTCATCCGCATAGGCCAAGAACCTATCATTGACTGGCCTAAGACAAGGAATTTAGATATATTCATGTCTCTAAATACTATCTTCAGTATCAAGTCAAAGAGAGTTGAGGATAGCGCGGTTCCTTGTCTTAGTCAAGTGGTTACCTAACCAACTATGACGCTGAGTTTACTATTTTAATTTTTATTTCTGTATTTTTCATGCTAGTTTTAACAAACTAAGTTTATTACTTTCTGGGAGAATTTGAATTATTTCAGTATATTAAACAGACTAAATTTATGTATAGAATCGTAGGCTATCCTAAAGTAAACAAGCAGATACACACACGAATTAAATGATATAAGTAATAATAATATATTTATTTTGCGACAACAGAATACAAGTTCAAAAACAAATAAAGGAATTAAACAAGTTACAAGATCATTCAATAAGCATATGCTTGAAACGGATGAGCTGAGTTGATATTATAATAAATAATAAAGTATTAAAAATGATATAAATAAAAAAAAAATATGACATTGTTTTAGAATACTAAAAGATAGAAGTAAATAAAGTATTAAATATTTAAATACAGGAAAAAACATTGTTTAAATATTTCTTATAGTTATCGAAATTAACAAAATTATCTAAATTAATATTATATTTAGAAAATAAAAGAAGACCTCTAATTATTAGACTTCAAGTAACACAATTAGTGTGAAAACTTGGTACATTTAAGTTACAATTATTTTTTATTCTAGTATTATAAAAATTAGAAGATTGAAATTGACTTAAATTATATTTATATATAAAATCGTCTGTATACAAATTTGAATAAAAGTTCTAACGTTAAGCGCATAAAAAAAAAATTAAAATTGTAAGATACAATTTACATTTTCCTAGTATGATTTTAATCAAAAAAATAATAGTTATAAATAAAACATTAAAATGATTGGGGCATGTGCAGCCTCATATAGAAATACCATAGAATATACTACATAACTGAACAAAAAAAAAAAAAAAAATAGAATTAATCATTCTCAAGCTAACGTCTACTTATATTTTTATCTTGTGACAATTCTTATCTTACATTACTTTATATGCGTATAAAGTAGGCAAATCATTTAATTGCAAAAAATATGTGGAGAAGCTAAATAATTATGATACCTACCTTAGTGGAATCATTTTATAATTTTCTGGAAGAATTTAAATTAAAATATTCATATTTTAATATTAACCGTATTTCATACGGTTGCTAAACCTTTTTGAAAAATAGACAATTTTTTAATAGGTACCTTCTATTGTAGAGGTTTTTTTAGAAACCGTGGATAAATTTATGAGTGTTTATTTTGTTTTAAAATTTCTAGATTATAATATCCGCGTCTATATATTTGGGGTAAAAACTAAAAATATTTATTATTATTATCGTGATAAAAGTTTTCTAGTGATTACACAATATTATATTTCCTCGAAATTAAAATAATTATAATCATGTTATTTTACTAACAACCAGCCCAACTATTAGAACAATTTCATACAATCAGACAGCGGCAAATGCCTATCTCCCCCCCCCCCCCCCACCAACTGGTGTAAACTAAGAAAAAGGCTATGGCTTATATGTTATGAATTATTCGTTTTATTAAAAACCATGTACTTAGATTTAACTAAATTTAATTGTAAATTATTATTACTACATCAGTTTTTTATTTTAAAATAAATAGTTATTAATTATATTATATAATTTTTCATAGTTAAGGCTTTTGATCAGTATGACTGTATCATTAGCATAACAGAAAATTTTGACAAAAAAATTTATATTTTAAAGTACGTTGATGTACAAAATAAAAAAAATGGGACCAAGTACTGTACCTTGAGGAACTGAAACGTAATTTGTATTTACATCACTAACAAGCCTATTTAGTCTTAGTTGTTGAGGTCTATCTATAATAAATATTTTGTTAAATTAAGAGCCATGCATCTAATTCCATAAAATTTTAACTTATTAATCAATAAACCGTGGTTTACAGAATCAAAAGCTATTTTGAAATCCAGAAACATTCCAAATATCACACATTTTTTATCTAAATAAGTATGAATAAAATGAGATGTTTTAATTAAAGGATCAATAGTAGAGATTTTTAAGTGAAAACCAAATTGATTATGATACAAATATTTGTATTTGTTTAAAAATGACAATATTCTTGACATAAGACATTTTTCGAGTATTTTAGAGACTGACAAAGTTAAAGCAATGGGTCTGTAGTTTCCACATTTTTTTCGGTCACCAGATTTAAACAAAGGTATAATAATAGTATTTTTATAGCTAGAAGGATATTTACTTGAAACAAATGTTCTGTTAAAAATAATAGAAAGTGGAATTGAAACAGAAACAGCAGATTTTTTATAAATCAAATTAGTTAAGCCTTTAGTATAAAAAGATGATTTATTAGGTATTTTTTTAATTAAGTTGGAAATATCAAAAGGGATTATTGGATCAAGAAAGATTAAGTCATTAACATAAGACAATTTGTCTTCATATAAATCCAGTTCAACTTTTCAAAATTATTTACATGAATATCATCAGAAATATTTAACATTAGCATAAAAATTATTTAATTTGTTTAAAATTTCAGTTTTATCAGTTAAGATAGAAAATGTTGAGTTATTTTCAATAGAATAAATAGGAGTTTCTTCCTTTTTGGTTGAATAAGGAATTCGTTTATTAATTTCAAGGCATTTCTAATTTTTTTTTTTTTTTTTTGGAATAATATCTATTTTACAGTAAATATTTGGTCCGTGAAAAATCTATTTGGTATAAAGTCTCTTTAATAATCATCCTGAAATATCGGAAATCTATCCAATTCTATCCAGTATGCAGTAAGCTAATATCGAATAACCAATTTGTGACACGTGAACCGAAATAAAATAATAAATATTATTGTATTAAATTACTTGTTAAAAATAAAAATGTTTTTGTCTAGTTTAGCATTTATTATTATAAATTATAATCAACAATAATATTATTAAGTAATGCACTTATTATATTGTATCGTTGTACATATTTTTTACATTTCACATAGAATTTCTAGTTAAATTTTGCATGTTTATTTTATTTCCAATTGAAGTCATAAAATTCGAGTCTCCGTAATTGGGAGGGTTGACTCAGTGAAACTTTGTAATTTATAATATTATGTATTGGACTATAATAATATATGAACGCGTGAGATGTCATGATTAAATTTTGATTAGAATAACAACGCACTGCTCCGGCGTAGCGTTCATTACTACATTATATATACATATGTAAATGATACAAAATAATAATGCCAAATACATACGAGAACATTGTAATATTATTATTATTATTATATAAATTCTCAGGTAGTACTCAAATTTTAAGATTTAATTATAAATCAACCGCTATCAAGTTTACATACATAGTAGTTAATATAAATTGAAAATATTTTATTATAATTTTTTTTTTCAAGTAATACAGAATCTAAGAGCGCAATGAGTAAATTATAATTGTAATATATGAATAATGTACCCTATAGTTAAATAAACAGGTAAGATGAATATTCCTAATACAAGTGTATTTTGGTGTATAAAAATCAAAAATAATATTTAAAATATACTATAATATTTTGTACTAGAATAAAATTATACTCCTTACGCAGACCCCCTTTACTTTGCCTTTATATTTTACTCTACAATGAATTGGTCTCCTATTCTAGCTACACCTCCTTGACCTTTTACATTCCTTTATTTTTCCACGAACTCACTCCTCACGCTTCTCTCTCTCTCTCTCTCACTTACTCACCGCTTCCCCTTTGTCTTCTTTCTTATTATTTTTACTTTTATTCTACTACATACTATATATATATATATGAGTTACAAGTAAAATACATTTATATATTTATATATTAAAAAAAATAAATTCATTAAGAAATGAACAAGCATCGAGGAGAAAAGCTATCCAATATATATACTCACCGATGCAAGTATAACAAAAACAATTTAAGGCAGTCACAGAACAATAATGTTCAATATAATTTTTTTTTTAAATTTATTCTAATAGTTACATATTTCATATTCATTTAAGCATTAAATCGTATTAAATAAATTGTTAAATGTTAGTTATTTAGTATTATATGATGTATTTTACGTATGAACAAATAATGAATAAATAATATATATATATATATATATATGAAAATATTTTTATTTTTACTATAATTAATATTTAATTTGCCTGCATATCGTGTAGGCATATATCGTATACACAACGTGATATGAATTCTGTTATTCATTTTCTAAGACCAATTGAAGTTAAAATTATATATCGAACCCAAATTGAATTCTAAAAAAATTAATTTGTGGTAATACTCTCTTATGACTTGGAGATAGCAAAATGCAGGTTATTATCTGCCGGGAAACTTATGGTCAAAAGTTATGCGAATATCATAATCATACCGAACTCGATATGACACAATGTCATAAGGTTATACAGATTACACATATTAAAACTGTACAGCCGTTAGTCGTCAGATAATCAATACTATATTGTATGAATTTCTCAAAAAGTCAGAAATTTATAACATTATAATATAATAAACATTTTGAGTGACCCCTCCCCCCCAACCCCGTGGTCGAGCCACACAATATGCATTTATAGTTTATAGTCAATCGTGTTATTTGTACTGTCGTTTGACTATAGGTACTGAATAGATAGGGCAATATTACAATTATTGCAGTCATCGATTTTACTCGGAGTTTTTCCTATCGCAATACAACAGAGATACGAAATGGTACGTACTAGATAATATACACTACCCATATGTATATATATTATTATGGTGTGTACTATTACACTATACAGTTCGCATTTAACGTCAGAACGTGTGAACTCGTAGTTTCTGACAATTGTTTCCGCGAACAATAAGAGTTAAAAAGGGAGATAGTATAGTATGTATAGTGCACCATATTGTGCTGGGAATTACGACTTACAGCCGCGCAACATAATATAGTGTATTAAATTATTTTCAATCAGCTTCCCGAATATCCCGACGATGTAACGAATTTCCTAGAAAATGTTATTTTCTAAGTGATACAACATGTCGCAATCATAATAATTGTATGAAAAAAAATAAATAAATAAACCGTACAAATTGACAGCTTTAAACGAATGTATTTTGACGAGAGAGGATTTTCCTTTTTACTTTTTTTTTCCAATAACACTCATCCTAATCAAACGTTTAATTGACATTTTTAATACTGCAGAATGTGCACCGTGTATAACGTTTATTTATGTGCCTACAAATATGAAAAAAAAACCTTGTAAATATTTCTTGAAAACGATTTAAGCAACGCTATATTATATAGAAACATCGGTTAATTGAAAATGTCGACGTATACAATAAAACGTTACGTAGTCGTAAGTTATAGTGTAAAATAATATTCGTTGAGCTGATATTCGATATTTCATTGTTTAAAATGTAGTTGTTTGGTATATAAATCTCAACCCTACAAACAAGTGCAATTGTACAAAATATTTTCATACTATTATTGGGTACGTATTGAGTCATAATAAAAAAACAACATTAACTATTTCAATTTTGTATTACGGAAATGGACATTAAGAAATAATAATAATATGCTGATTATTGATAATTGCACGATCTACTCTATTATTTATGAGATGATAGATGTATTATAATTCAAATTGCCTAATCGAATAAATTATTTAATTGAATAATACTTCCTTATTTTAAATACAAAGTACTCTGCAAATGTAAAGGACAATACTGATAATAATACAACGTTACTACTATAGAGTGAAAATAAAAACAAACCGAATATTATATTTAGTTTTGAACAAGAACTAAAATGGATTGTGAACACATTCGTATTTTTTTTAAAAAAAAATGTCATATTAAAAACATAATATTCTCAACGTATGTCATTAAATCTATATAATATTTATCCATATACAGTTTTGAATGGGTATCATACAATTCAAGTATACTTGAAGCGTACTTCGATGTAGTCGATGTCGTTATTATACGTCTTATTATTACATAGTAATGCGGTTCCTTTACATTAAATGATATGTTTTAATGGAGAAATTCTCACAAAAAGATTATACTAGTTTAAAGGTTAAACCGATCTAATACTTATCCATAACTTTACCATATAACTATGCAGGTATACTTTAAGTCATAACATGCACTTACGCCACAATGATGAGACGTAAGTGTTTACTTCGATTGAATGCGAGAGTGCGATTGATCATAAAACGTAAATCCGATGTAAGTATGCCATTTACTATTATATAAACACGAGGTGATCAGGTGATCTATTTAGTTGTCTACACACATTATATTTAAAATAGTTTTGACTTTTTATAAAATATAATTTTTACAACATTTTGTTGATTATTATGTTTTTTTTTTTTTTTGAATGATAACATAAGACATGCAGTACATATTTTTGATTCTCTATATTCTAAATCGGACCATTTTTTTTTTAGAACACTTTGATACATAAAAATAAAATTTCAAATGAGTAATTATTTAGTTATAACTTATATTATCTTTATAAGTAGGTATTTAAAGTTTTGACGAACTGAGTACAGTGGCACAGAGAGCATAGTTAGATTTTTCAATATAATGATTGTTTTACATAAAAATTTTCACTTTTATATTATGTAATACAAATTTTAATTTATATAAATTATTAATATAATAATAATATAAATTGATATAATAAGGTAGGTACTATAGTATTATTATTATAAAACAACGCAATTAATTTTGTATTGTTTCACATTTCTTGATAATACAATATATTTTAAATGTATATTATTTCCATATTATATTCTTACCAAGGTTATTCATAATTTACCATAAAAAAATTAAAAATGAAATTTGTTTTATTTTTAAAAATCATTAAAAATTTAAAAACTTGATAAAGAAACTGAACAAGTGACGCAAATCAGTATGTCATATTAAGTAGCTCAAACTAACAGTTTTTTTCCAGATTCAAAATTTAAAGTTTATGTGCACCCAGCACTGCCGAAGTTAAATTGTGAATAACTTTGAAATAAATTGAGCCAAAAATAACGTGGTTTGCAACAAAAATGGTTGACCTTAAAATTGTAAACAAGTGGGTATGGAGTATGGAAATATTTTTACACTTATAATTATCACTAAACAAATACGCCCTTAACAAAATGTGTATTTGTATTTTTTTTTGTTTTAAATACATCATCTATATTATACAAGTAATATAGAAAATGATTACGAAAAAAGTTCTTACGGTTAATTATGTAAAATTGTAATACGTAATTTAATTAAACTCATAAATTGTTAATTTTTGAGCCATGCAACTATAGAAGCACTAAGTATAGAATATATTTATGATGGAGAGTAATGATGAATGAACTGTAAAAGTGCTTTGATTTTCTTCACCAGCATCTCTTCTGATAGAAAAGTGAATCTAATTGGTACTTGGTGGAGGGGGGAGGGGTCAAAAATAAAAAATTCCACAATAATTTTTAAAGGCGATTGTAAACACAAAAATAAATTGAGAGAAAAACGGGAATTTTTACACAAACCAATTTTTGAAAAAATCAATTTTGTTTTTTGGTGTAACACCAAGAATAATTACCGTTAATACATGCAATTTCCTACGAATGTTTATTTAACCATTTTCTATACACCATACAATTTTCAATATATTTTGATTTTTTTTTGAGCAATTAATTGACATAAGAAGTCTTTGGTTTATTATTTTTTTTACTGTCGATAAAAATGTTTTTGCTCGATCAAAAAACTTGAAAATTTAATAAGGTTCCATAATTTTTTGTTATTAAAAAAAAATTGAGCGTTAGTCTAAAATAGTTTTTAACAAGAGTCTGAAATTATAATTTCGACAAAATTACGAAAATTTTTATTTTCCTAAATTTAGAAATTCATAAAAAATATTCAGTTTAAAATAAAGTTTTAAAAATTAATAATAAGATTTTTCATACAATTTTCTACTATTCACAAAAAAAAAAAGCCTACTGGAAAGTCAAACTCATTTTTTATGAGTATTTAAAATTAGGCATTAGATATTCAATCATAATCTAACGATTTCTCGGGGAACAATTTATTAGAAACACATAGGCACAATTTTTTTTATAAACATTTAGATAGTTAGTATTAGTTTAAAGTTTGACCAAAATTCATTGAAATATCAAACATTTGCAAATTATTTTGTAGTTAAAAATTTATTAAATGTTCAATTTTTATAGTAAAGAATTAAAAATTTCGAAATTTTTGGTAAGTAATTATTATTGTAACCGAAAAATCTAAAAAATATTTTTACATGATTGATTTTTATAAACATTTTAAGTTCAAATTTAGACAAAATTAGATATTTAAATAAATAATAATAATATTAGTTATTTTGTTGTAATATTAAAATATTTTTCGTGGGTGCTTGAAAATTTTGAAGTATATTTTTATATTTTATACACTCAATGGCATTTTTAAATACAATATTTCCTACAAATATTAATTCAACCTACTGTATTTTTAATAGTAAAATTAATTATTTTAATAGCAATAATATCATAAAATACTCTAAGTTATGTAGGCTAACACACAGTCTTCGCTCAGAATTGTTTTTCGTATACAATATATTTATAATTTATATTATTGAATTCAAATATAATAAACCCATTACAATGACCAACTCGTCGCTTACTATACAGCAGATTGATAGATACCCACTTGCCGAGCTTTTTGAAAATATTTTCTATGTTCCTATTACTTGGATTTAATTTGGTTTGATCGCGATTTGGAAAATAATAGTATTTGAGTCTTTTGATTTTCACAAATTATTATTATCTAATGAAATTGTAATAATATTTTTACGATTTAAATTGTTCATTTAAATTTGATAATGTGATAATGTGTACGCACTTTTGTATTTTATTTTTCGATAATAGGATAGACAATATTACAATTACAGTTACTGTTACTGTTTTTACAGTACTTATGTGGTACCAATAGCCCAGATAGCGTATTATTCTAGTGATCATCTGATAAATAGTTTATAAATCAAAAAAAAATTAAATAAAAAATTCTAGTATTTGCTTAATCCAAATGATTGAGACCAAACCTGAAAATAATTGAATATTTAATGTATTATAAATATTTAAAAGTTTGGATTTTTTGAAATTAAAACAACTATTTACATATTATTTTTTGTACAATACCAGTGTACAAATTTGTTCAAGAAAAAATAAATTGGAAAACGATTTGCATCACCCGTTTTTTAGGTTTTGGTTTCACATCACATGGCCCTGGTTAAAAATCAATAGGAGCACAACATATAGGTGTATTTAGTATTATAAGCTATTTTGAGGAGTCTCTTCATTTGGATTGTTTTTCTGATAGTCTGTGCAGTACTCTAAAAGTGATTATTTCGTTTTCCGCACTGTTCGATCGAATGGTATCATTGACAGAAACCATAATAGGAGTACACACACACACACACACACACACACACACACACACATATATATATATATATATATGTTACAGTATAAACCGAAATTCATAGAAACTAGTTTTAACTAGTTAAAACTATAATTTACTAAGATCATCGCCGTCAAAACTAGTTTTAACTTATTTTTATTTTTATTTAGATAGAACTAATTGTTACTAGAACTATTTAGTGGAAATCCGTAATGTTTATATTGATAGGTTAAATTAGTTTTAACTAGAGAAAAGTAGAAATATAAGTGCGTATTAGAATAATTATTATAGGAATTTATTATATTAATTATTTTGACAGGACAAACTATTGTGGTATTTAGAATTGCATAGTATTTAATTTTTTATACATAAACAGCAAATTGTTCCTCAGGATGTTTTACATGTGCATCTTACAAAATTTTGTCCTGACCCTGTCGATGTTTTTGTTACGACTGGCTGCATGGAGAGAAATATAATTTTTTTGTGAATCTAAGTAATGGACCACTATTTTAAGTTATCTTAATAGTCGGCCGTTTGAATTATCGAGCAATATTTATAGGTCGTCTGTAGTCGCGTGCGTTTTATGTAGTAAGGGTTCAAATACATGCATTTTTATTAAAATTAGTTTTTACTGACTTAATCGAACTTTTAATCCTAGTTTAAACTAGTTAAAACCAGAAGTGATAAGAGGGATTTATGGAAAATAGTTTTGATTAGTTAAAACTAGTTTCAACAGATTTCGGGTTTTATCTGTAACATATATGTATATTATTATATTATTATGCAGCAATAATGTCCAGAATTTAGATGATTCGGATTGATGTTTCCGTAGAAATTTTTGAAATGTAAAACAATGAATGAAAAACCATAAATACAAGCGAATTTGGTATGTTTTTTTTTTCAATATGCATATTACCATTTTATTTTTTATCGCTTATATATTTTTTGCATACCACCAAACACAAATTTTTAACCGGGAAAAAAAAATACTAAAATAATTATAAATTACGGCCATTAGAATGATAAAAATTTATTGTACCTATGCATTTATATATTAATATTGAATTGTGTAAATTATGTTATACAGAGCATTTAAAATAGTTCGCTGCTGTTAAAAACCGCTGAAGTACGACTTTTTTTATATTTTTTTTATTTTGTCGTCGAGAATGATTCGATTTCGCCGAGTTTTTCTAATGACGTGAAAAGAGCTCACCTTTTTTCTTTTTTTTTCTCATCGTCGATTTGAATAATGGACGTAGTTCATATTTTTCTATTTAATCACCATCCACTAGCGGCGTCCACAGTATGCTCCGTCGACATTTTTCAGGGTCTGTTTCGTTTCTTTATTATTTATGATCTCCCCTCCGAGGCTATAACAATAAAACATTTCTCGGTTTGCCGAGAATTATATTTTTACTTTTTTTTTCAAACTCGTATTTTTATTTTTATTTTTTTTTTCGGAAGAGAAGAAAAACTCTGATTAAGGAAACAACGTTTTTCGTGTACGAACCGACGACTGAAAAAAAAAATAAGAAGAATAAGTAGAAGAAAATTATTACGTTTTGGATACTAACATTAATACTCAAATATTAATTTGCCTTCAACCCTCGCCCTCGCCGACGTCGCCTGGAAACCTCCAGGGACTTTCCCCCCGTACGAACGACGGACGTGCAAATTTAGTACGACTGATCGTTTTTCTATAAATGAATAATGACATACCTAAATGTATACCTCATCTTGCCGTGCTCGTAGGTATGTATATCACGAATAATGTAGATACTGCACAGTTAATCAAATCTTTTGAATCGCGCACGAGCGCCGTAATAAAAGTGTACCAAATGTATTATTATTACAATTTATTATTATTATTCACACGATAACATTACTCGAACAAACATTGCGTCGTAATTTAATTTGCTGATTATTCGTCCCGACCTAACCGAATTTATATTTCAGTGATGCGGCGCTTTCCTCCACAATGACATCGTTGATTGACTTTTAATTGACATTTGATGTTTTGCAATTATTTCTAACCGATTTTATTGCATACGCTTTACCAGCCAACAGTCGAATGACTTAAATATAATATTTATATAAATTTATTATTACATGATATATTATGCATTACAATTTTCAGACGCTCAAATAATTACGGAGCGTATTCAATCGTATATACTTATTTATTTCAATATAAAATAATCAATAAAGAACAATACTCAGCTTTTACAGTGATGCAAAATTTGTTTGATTATTTTTTAATGACATTATTTGAATTAATGATTTTGACCCCGAAAAACAGACTGAAGTATTATCGAATTCATTTCGTATCAACATTTGTATGATGAAAATTCTGTTAAATGAAAACGTTAACCTAAACATTTTAGGAAAATAATTTTATCGGTTAATTAATCTTGTTGTTAAAAATTTATACTAACCGAAATTGTTGTGAATTTGAGTTAAGAACGACAATCAGTATCATTTCTTATCAAACACAAAATTAGACTACCAGCTAGTAACGTTGATTTCCTAATACCTATAAAAAAATTATGTATTTTTCCATTTTCATATTTGTCTATTTACATTTAAGTACAAAGTATAAAAAAATAACGAAAACTCACCAATTAAAAATTCCATCAATTCATTATACTCTGCAATTACCACCTTTCTATGTTGGTATAAAAATAACATACTATATTTTATTATAAATAAGTATAAGGATAATGATAATAATTATTAATTTCTTCTTTTTTTTTATTGATCATAAACAAACCCGGCATCTTTGGCCATTAGTTAAAGGTAATTACAATTACAATTTTTATAATATTATTAGCTGTTCCGCCCAGCGTTGCCTTAGCCAAATATTAAGTTAAGATTAACCTGAAGTGATTTATATGCATTTAAATCACCTAGGGTAGACAATCCACTGCATTAGATCACGGAAAATATGCGAGCAGTAAATTATCAGGTAGACAATTCACCTGCGGTGGATTGCGGACCCCAAAAAGTGTGCGAGTGAAATCAGAATTAGGTATAAAAAACATTGCGATGGTTGCCCGTGCCGATGATTTGTTTTTTTCAATAAATTTATTTACAAAAATATGTATATGATAATGTATTCTTACTAATTATATTAGTTATAAATTTATAGCCATTGACAATTTTATAAATAAACAGAAGTTGGTGGTATAGCAACCATTTATAAATAAATATTTCCATCGTAAATCTCAAAATCCCTGTTTGAGCACTTCCTGGGATTGGGTTTTTACAAATTTTTTTTCGTAAAAACCATCTCCTGGAAATTTCGAACAGTTGAAAAAAAAAATTGAGCGAAATCGGCCCAGCCGTTCTCCATTGATGAATTGTTATACATTTTTGGCTCCATTTATATATATATATATATATATATATATATATATATATGTACATGATACATAAAAAAATTAGAGTGACAATATTAAAATATAGTTATGACGATTAGAGTATTTACATTATTTACACATACGAGTATACTAATAATATGAGATTATATAATATAGAAAGTAATTTAGCATGCAAAAAGAGAGACGGTATAATTAGATCAAACTATAAATATATGATTCTTTTAAAAAGTCACTTATTTAAATGTTGTCTTCGGTTTCGGGCCGTAGCACAGTGTCGAGAGTCTCATCGATTCCGGTTTTTTGTCGGTTTAGTTTGTGTTTTAAACATTCGGTTATTGTATGTCTTACCGTGAGACTGACGCAACTGACTTCACGTATAGGAGTTTCTTCTCTTGCCATTGGGTATCCGTGTGTTAGTCAGTTATGCCCTATCCGCGTGCGGTTTAATATTGTCTCTTATTTCTTTTTTAGGCAGCTGTTAGTCCACCGGTTTGTCGTTCATTTTTATTGTGATTAATTTGGTGTGTCGTTGGTTCCACGTGCTGAACCGTTTATTTCTGGATTTTTCTCTTATGAGGAATTTTATGACGTCGTAGGCTAGCATATGTATATGGATTATTTCTGTATTTTTTGTGGCATTTTTGGCCTGTTGGTAAGCTATTTCGTTTCTCTCGATTTCCATATGTCCAGGGATCCACATAAAGGTTATTTGTTTGTTAATGGACGCAGCTTCGTTTAATTTATTCTATATTTTTAAAGCTTGGTCTCCCGGTTTGAATTTGTTTTTAATACTATTAAGGATACTCAAAATTATTAATTATTATTATAATTGATTTAAACAAAACCTTAACCAATACATTATAGCCAAACGTGCCTTAATACCACCGTTGGTGTGTGCGGACCATCTAATCGGTGTTGCATTTCCTGGTATTCATAATCATAATTAAATTATTAAAGACTTGGAAATATTTAATTAAATTATTCCTTCCTAGAATATTATTATTACGAGTAGCTTTAATCATATCGTACAAGTATCTATACAGGTACGCAGTATGCCCCACCGACCCTATACCTCGTCTTAGTCAAGATGAATACAAAGACAGTACTGACGATAAATTATGAATAATTATTATTAATCCTTTAATAATTTTCGTTTTAAAAAACATTAGCTTATGCCGAAATCGTCGTTTGATAGATTTAAAACAATACGAGACGGTGAAGTGGAAATCCAGATCTACCTGTAGCATTGTAGTTTTGTGTAGAGTTCCGTATAATATTCGGTACGTGTATAAGCAAAAAACATTTTGCGAACAAGTTACCCACAAAACTAAAAAAAAAAAAAAATATTCAACTCGAAATGGCAAACGTACGTTTATCCAGACAATTACTGTGTTTATAGCAATCGTTAATGCGCATTAGATTAAGTCGATACGGGAGTCGAGTGCATTGTGCATAATATAAATGCCTATTTAATTATTAGTATTATTGTAATGCGTATTCATTATTAGAAACGTATGAATTTCGATTGACTAAAACGAATTAACTCCGATGCGCATTAACGATCACACAACAAAAATCGTGGTAACGAACTAATCCCACTATCGCCTTTGCATAAGAAAAAACCACGGAGATTCGGCGCACAAAGAATTACAAACAAACGTAACCAATTCGAATGTAGGCCATTAGAATAATTTTACGAGAAATTGCTCGACGTTTTTAATTGTTCATAATATATTATCATTTATTGTTTAATACCTACATAATCGTATTCCGTATATATTTGTATGTTTCGTAGCACAGTATTATGTATTTATTTATTTTATTCTATTTATAAACTATGTTGACACCTACAACCGCATATTATAATATATATACGAATAAAATATTAATATTATGATTACATTGTTTATTAGTCAATATTGAAACACTGCAGTTTATGAGGTATTGCTAAACGTGTTGAATTGTGGTATTTATTCATATGTATGTAAAAATTATAGTTTATAGTTGCTTTTTATTTATGTACACTATTCTTCTTATTATTATTATAATTGTCAAATGTCTAAAAAGTTGTGATTAATTTTCCCTGGACTCGATATTTTATAGCTCCATAATTGTCAGCGCTCAACTTTCGTAAGTTCTTATTCGAACGTCATCGGTGTTATAATAATAACCAATGGTCAACGGTACAATCATAACAGTACTTGGCGTAGGGTTAGACCTTTTGGAAATTTCTAGGATCCATTCTGGGAATTCCTGAAAAGATCATGAACGGGAATTCCCGGGAACCCCAAAAACTGTTAAAAATTATAATGTTTGCGAGCCATAATTCTTTGTTATTATAATTAGTCACACATTTTGATTTATGTATTGATTCATCCATCGATTCCACCGGTACAGATAGTTTTAAAAAAATTAAATATATATATATATAAAAAATGCATTTTTATACATTCATAGTTCTGCGATAGCAGTCAACCGGTGCGCACGCGTTCTCTCTGTGCGCCTCCGATGTGTTTAATGTGTTTACTGTTCTCCTTACCTACCTCAAATTTCACGAATTTGCTTACAGGTCGTAATGTTATTCAACTTCCTTCTGTTTTGTACGGTTTTTTAAGTTATCTATTCACTTGCATCGTACAAGTATACAACACTAAATAAATATTTTGCAAACCGCCTGGTGCGTGTATACGCGTTTACCGTATACGTCGTTTCTTATCAAGTGCCGCCGCGGCGGCCTTGTTATTTTAATTATTTTAATTACTATTATATTAATAAATACGCTATCGCTGTGCAGTACTTCGACTCTACCGTAATTAAACTAATCACAGTCCTATCTGAAAATGGCAAGTCATAATAATAAACCTGCTACCTTGTCCACAAATGTAAATAAAAATATTGGATCTTATTCGAACAAAAATACAAACAAAACTAACAGTTCTTCAGACGGCGAGTGGAAAACTCAGCAAAAATCAAAAAGAATCCACTCGGACTCCTCTGTTTCTGATAATCCTACATCACCCAAATCCCAACAAATACGTAAAAAATTGTTTTTTACAACAAATCGTTTTGAAGTTCTCTCTCAAAATGTTAACACAGACGAAAATTTGGACGACAATCTTATCGACTTAGATCAGCCGAATATTCCGGATACAATCAAACCACCTCCTCCTATATTCGTCAAAGGAGTCGAAGACTTCCCCGAACTTTGCCTGGCCTTAATCGACCTTATTGGTGTCGATAACTTCATATGCAAGTCTACGTCTGATTGTCTAAAAATTCAAACGTCGAACCCTGTTGCATACAGAGCATTAGTGCACTTTCTCAGAGATGAAAAAGCTGAGTTCCATACGTACCAGCTCAAGGAGGACAAGCCTTTACGAGTCGTTATCCGTAACCTCCACCCAACCACACCATTAAATTTAATCAAAGAAGAGTTAACTGTTCGCCTATTCGAGGTAAGACAAGTAACTAATGTTCTCCATAAGGTAACAAAAAACCGCCTCCCCCTCTTCTTCGTGGATCTAGAGCCTACTACTATTGCAAACGAAATCTTCAAACTTACATCGCTATTGCACACCAAAATCAAAATAGAAGAATCGTATAAATCAAAAACTATTAGCCAATGCTTTAATTGCCAACAATATGGCCACACTAGAGCATATTGTAGCTATAAATCCAGATGTGTCCGCTGTGGTGATGAGCACCAGTCTTCTGATTGCCCAAACTCACGTGATCTCCCTCCTAAATGTGCTCATTGTTCAGAAAACCATCCAGCCAACTACAAAGGCTGTTCAATTTACAAAGAGATTCAACGCCGGAAAAGACGCATCC